>BQNB010124522.1:0-19924 GCA_026074375.1 Tanacetum coccineum
ATTGCTTTGTGATCGGATTGTTATGACGTCACGCCCTCGGACACTTATTCCGACTAGGCCCAGTTTGGGGGTGTGACATAAAGCCTTTGTCGGAAAACTCTTGTAGTTGATCAGCCAATTCTTTCATTTCTGATGGGGCTAATCGATAAGGTGCCCGTGCTACAGGTGCAGCACCAGGTACTAGATCGATGTAAAATTCTACTTGTGTGGTATGTGAAAGACCTGGAAAGTCCTCGGGAAATACTTCGGGAAAATTTTTGATGATCGGTACATCTTGCAGTTGCTTCTTCTTCGACTTGTCTCCAGTCTCCTTGATGGTAATATGTGCCAAAAAGACATGACATCCTTGTAGCAGATACTTCTGGGCCTTGGTGCACGAGATGATGTTTAATCGAGTCCCGCATTTATTTCTACTTCCGTCTCCATGAAAAATTAAGATTTCGCTCCCAAAGGGAATACAAACGATCTTCTTAGCATAGTCAATAATGGCTTGGTATTTCGTCAACCAGTCCATGCCAATTATGACATCATAGGTACCCATTTCTACAGGCATTAGGTCGACGTGAAACGGATGGTTCAGAAAATTTAACGTGCAACCCAGTAATACCGTATTTACCCAAATTATTCTACCATCAGCTAATTCAACGTTATAACCATGATCTAATGTAGTGGGGGCTATATTAATCAAAGTACTAAATTGAGTAGACACGAAACTTCTATCTGCACCAGTATCAAATAAAATGGAAGCACAACGGTTGTTTAGGAGAAACGTACCCGTCACAACATTGTTGTCTGGGTTTTGCCCTGCAACTCCCACTGCATAAGCCCTGGCTACACCGTTACCATTTCCCTGATTCTTGTTCTTCCACTGGGGGCAGTCCTTCCTGAAGTGGCCTGGAGCCCCACACTCAAAGCAAACGATGGCATTGGTATTTGCCCCTTGGGCTCTTGGGTTGTTGTTGTTACGGTTGTTGTTGTTATTGTTGTTGCGGTTGTTGTTGTTATTGTTATTGCGGTTGTTGTTGTTATTTGCAGTTGCAGGCCGGCTCCTACAGTCCTTGGCCAGGTGGCCAAGCTTCTTGCAGTTAGTGCATGTTGGTATACAAGGACCGTAATGGTTGAAGTTACACTTGGGACATAGAGGTTTAGTCCCTTCATACGATTTCTTGTCACCGTTCCCGGCAGCATAAGCCCTGCTTGTGTTCTGCCTTTTGTTTGGTGGTTGGTTTTGGTTATTTCGAGGAGCGTCTTCAAACTTCCTCTTGTTTTCTGTCTGTCTCTCAGCCAAAGTGTTAATCCTCCTATCCATCAATTCAGTTGCCATCTCAATAGCTTCCTGCATGGTCTTTGGCTTCGATGCCACAACACTTGAGTAAATCAGGTCGGGCATCCCACCGACATACTTTTCTATTTTGTCAGTCTCTTCAGGGAACATCCTGTTACACAGCAATGCTAGCTCCTGGAAGCGTTGGTTGTAGGCTACTACGTCGGTGCCTTGTACTTTTAGGTTCCACATTTCTGCCTCAATCTTCTTAATTTCATTCCTCGGACAATATTTAATTGTCATCTTCTTCTTCAAGTCAGACCACGTCATTGCATACGCAACATCATTAGTCACTGTCCTAGCATGTGAGTTCCACCATGTTAGAGCAGTTCCCATAAGAGTACAAGTGGCAAACTTCACTTGATTTTCCACGATGCAGTTACTTATGCGAAACACGGTTTCCATCCTCTCAAACCACTGGGTCAAGTCGACCACTCCTTCTGTGCCCCTGAAGAATAAGGGTTGACATTTCATGAAGTCTTGATATGTGCACTCCCGAACAGTGCGTTCATTCCTTCTCACACCTGTTCCCGAGGTATGGCTATCGTTGCCATTTCGGGTTGTAGCACATACCGCCAACACAGCAGTGACACCCTCGTCGATCATGGCCTGAAGTTGGGCACCAGTGACCGAAGTGGTGGTAGTAGGGTCTGTCTGTGAACCGGTGGTGGGAGTTAAGTAACTGGTGGGGGAGTTGCGTGACTGGTCCCTTGACGCCTCGGGATTCTTCTGGGCCTTCCTCTTGAGCCCATTTTCTTAAAACACAAGAATACAATAACACCACCACTCCGTTAGTATTTTCAAAAATTATTAACCAACCACCGATGTACAAATAATGAATAAAAACGAGATCACAACATAAGGTGAAATACAACAACAGTAATTGAAATTAACAAATCGACATTTATTCACAATAACCTCGATTTCATAAAAAACATAATCCAACCTTGTTTTCATATAAACTTGTGAAAATAATACCTTGATTGGTTATATACAGGACGATCAAAACAACTAGTTTTAACAAGACAAAATAACCTCTAAAGCCATACTAGCCAGAGATATACATCGGAATACTTATAGGCTGTACAAAGTATCCGATATAATGTAACAAAACTACAGAGATAGCTGTTCAAAACAAAAGATCTATTACAGTCTCTAGCTGGGAACAACCCATAATCCTTAACAGACTGTACATAGTCTACAATCATAATCTAGTCTAAGTACTACTATCGGCCCTTCCCCTGTAGGGATGTGTGAATTTCTCTGGCTCTGGCATGGAAGTGGGGGATCCTTAGGAGGTCTCCTACTGTCATCTGAAACGTACTCGGGATCATTGAGCCTTGAGGCATCTTCACTACTTCAGGGTCTCTACTAACGATTTCTACTAACTGATGCTAAATATGACTGACCTGCCAGTCCCTGCAGTGGAAACTACTCCATATACTACTCGACATTAGTAACCTAACGAACTCTATGAGTAACTCTCAGCCACTAAGAACCCCCCCTGCATCAACAAAACTACACCATCTTCAATCAATCCTCCAGATCACTTCTTACACCTTTCGCTCAACTAACTATAACATACCTACCTCATTTACCCGACCCTCCTCGTACTACACCCCCCCGAACCACCCATCGAACCCTACAAACCCCATCCGACCCGAACCCTCAACTATATCCCTACCCCCCATCCCTCCCAACCCAACACCCATCACGGTAGGCCACGACACCCACTTCACCCAACGCACTTAATCCGAAGGGGGGGGGGGGTTTAGTTTAATTTTGTTGGATTATTGTTGTTCCCACTAACCCGACCCTGTCCCCTGTCCAAATTTACCCACCTACTCTACTAACCCCCAAACCCCCCTACCCACCACCCATATTACGGCTTACAACAACGACCCACCAAATTAGCCCACCATCGCAACACACCGAAACCTACCCCCCATACGAACTACACCACAACCCCTGCTTCCAATCCCTCGATATATGCTACGTAAGCCCAGAGTCCCAAAGACAACACCCCCTACAACACTGTAGCCCCAGATTAGACCCACCCCTCCCAACCACTCCACTCCCACCCCCCATCCAGGTAAAACCCCAAACCCCCACCCTCACCTTCGAGAATTCTCAAACGTCCCTCCCAGAACACCAACCCGAAAACCCCCGTGTCACTCATTTCCGACTATCAACCTACCCAAACCCCCAATCGCCCATCCTACTAACGCACACCCTATTTCACATAACCCATCCCTACGTTACCAACAACAACCCCCTCACCACCCCTAACTAGCCTTTTCTATTGCTCCCCTATCCGCCACTATTCAATCCCTAGAATAAAGCAACGAAAACAAAAGAATCCCAGTACCCACACCCACCGCTAGACCATTCAAAATGCCACACAGCACTTCACATACATCCGTATTAAATTTTCCTAAGCCTAAACAATTTCCACCACCCTGACCCAGCCCACACCACACCAAGCCACCCACCACCAACTTCGACACCACCCCCCAACGCAAAACCCTCCACCCAAACCGAGGCTAACCGCACCCACCCAATACATAATCCACCCTTTATAGGTCATGAAAGGGGGGGCGGAGGGGGAGGGGGCGTTGCCGAGGGCTGAGCGGGGGGGGGACCAAAACACACAACACTGACTCTACACCCAACCACTCCAAAAACCCTCCACTAGCACACCAGCCACCAATCCAAGACAAGCCGGCATACTACAGAAGACTTCTAACATTAATCCCACCTCACTAACACCGAACACCCTAAACCCTACCGTATATACACTAATTTTAACAAGTAACCTCCAATGACCATTCCCTGAAACTGCCCAGATGAAACGAAAAACACCAGATATACCAAAGAGGTACCAACGCGAACTACAAGTTACGTCTGCGCCTCACCAGACTTCATATTAATCATCAGATGAACCCCCCGGCCACGGTACCCCAACTGAAGTATTTCCACAACACCCCACCATCACAGATACTCCTACGATATAACTAAACAACCAACCCATTCCCTCAATGGACTGCCCCTTCCCACAACGGTAATCCCCCTTACCCAGGCAACCCCCCACCTACACCCACCTCACCTCTTATCCATCCGAAAGTCATGCTTTCCAGCAGCTCTGAAAACACTGTCTGTCTCCTCAGGTCTGCTAGCCCGTATACTCTTCAAGCGATCCCAGACTGCTGAGCCATAGACCTAGTCCCAAGTAATATACCTCGGAATGCGTCTGTCACAAGCATCCCAACGACCGTGTCCCAAGCGGCACGTGAAAATGCTGGCTCTCTCCTCCAACAAACGGCTGTGCGTCAAGTGGAAAGGCCTATCACTCTCCAACATGTTTGACTAAAAAATACTGGCTCTAAGTAGAGCACGGTAACATGCACCGTGCATCATCTAGCTGAGAATATAGATCTCATCCTCCACTCGCACAGTAGAAGACAACTCAATAACTCACTGTTGACCCCCACTAGGGTGTGCGGTTGCAATCTCCTGGAGGCTCCAACAAGATCACCCAAGTATCCCTAATACCCAATAGCTAACCTCTAGACAACCGGCGTCACTGGAGCGCCTCAACGTATCACATATCCATAAAGTCTGCCCTAGCTGTGGTAGATCCAAACCCGCCATAGCAGTCCAGCTGCCGAACTCTCAGCTTCATCCCCGACCACATATCCAGACCAGGATAGTACGACACAACGCCTCTTACGAAGCGTTAACCACATCTCAGAATCTCATATCAAGAATCGGAGAAGGTAGCGCATCTCTCCGTCTAATTCCCACAGCCAGCTCGGATCCCAGAGACTCTTAGCATAAAGTAGGGATGATGGGCTGGTGGTGTGGGTAAAGGTTATGTGGAGAGGGAATCATGAGGAAGTGGTGATGAATATGGAGAGGAAGAGGTGATGGTGGTGGAGTTAAGGTAAGGCTAATACTCTCTCATCAACTTCCTCTCGGAGAGGAAAGGTGTCGCGCTATGGGTTCGGATGTACATCCTCAGCCGTGAGCGCGAAAAGAATTATTGGGTCCTGGTCACTGAATAACAACAGCTGCAGGCAAATCCGCAGGAGCTAATGTCATTCATCATCATCTCCTCTGTCACCGGATAGTCGGCTGGATTCCTCCTCAGGATCCTCCTCCGTCATCCTCCTCAAGGTCCCTCCTCAGGGTTGGACTCGGTAGTATACCCTGGTTACGATAGTAGGTTAGTCAGCAGCGAGGCATTGGCAGCTCTCGCCGGAATACCTCATCGTCCTACTCGGTAAGTAACTCCAGGTTACAGGCTACCCGGAACAAATGGTATGTAATAGGATGAAGGTGGTGCCTGCTCTGGCTCCTCAGGGCCAGGCACATAATCTGGTGATGGTGGGTCCCACATCCAGGTAAATGTAGTCCCCGGCGATGTGGATCCCTCATAAATAGTACCTCGACTCCTGGTGACCCCATGTTATAAATCATCCTCCGATACTGATAGTGTTATGTATACAGTAGATGCTTCAACTCGTACATGATCGGTATCTGAAATCAAAATTAGCTTTATATAAGTATATTAATATAACACAATCAACCTTAATATACTATTATATTATAAACACCTATATCAATTATGCATGTATATAAGCCTTAACCGGCTAAATGCAATAATAGGTATATGAATACCCACAAAACCCTTTTGTATGTCTGCAAGGTTGAAAATGGTTATAGTCCAGTCAAAAACATTTTTGACCTGGTTCCTCTATAACCTTGGCTCTGATACCAATCTGTAACACCCCCAAAATGGTCGCATCGAATAGGATCCGGCAAGTTACTTCAAGATCAAGCATCACCAGATATATATAAGAACAACCCCCCCACAGGTAAACAAAAGTCGTTTAAAACAGATACATTGGATTTAATTAAAAGATATATTACAAAAGCTTATAGCTTTACTTGTTCTTTGTTTCATGTTACAAAAGACAACATATATTTCCCAAAACATGATACACATAAGTCTTTAACTGTACAATCCAAAACATTATCCAATGCATCCTTGGCATCTCGTGCCTAATGACCTCCTGAAAACCCATTGCTTAAAACTTCAACAAAATTGTTGGAGAATTCCAAGGTTTATGTATTTAAATTAAGCAGGAACCGCAAGACTTCACAGTGATGTTTACAACCTATGCCACATCACAAACCAGATTATTGTTGCACTAAGCTTCATGACAAACCGAAGCTCAACCTATATTGCTATTTTAAGCAGTTATTGCCACGAAACAGATGTTGTAAAACCCTCAACATCCAAGTCCGACATGGTCAACTTTTCGTATCTAGTGATAAGCTAATCACCCAAACGGGGAGGTTTAATCCCAATAAGATACGATTTATGTCATTCGCGCTCACGATAATGTAATTCACAACTAACATCTATGAATTAACATTTATGAATAATGAGGCTCATGGAGGATATCGCTACTGTCGGAACAGACACATAATCAATATACTTTCAACAACTTGCGTCCAATTTTAAAAAACAAAGCAAGTTCAAACCCCAAATAATAAATAAATCAGGTAAAACTGTAAAAAGTGGGGCTATGAACTCACCTTGAGTACAGATAGCACAATTAATCTCAGATTTAAAACGTCACACAATAGACGATAAATGCCACCTATTTAATTAAGGCCTGTATAAGTAACTGAGGACTTTAAATTAACAACACGAATTATATCTTATAGTGTTTACATCGACTATCGATGCGGGTTTATCATAAATAAAGAGGTCATGACATGACTATGAGGAGTTTTAAGGACACATTAAAATCGATAAATTCACATACAACTCATTCGAAATCGCCATCCGAAGAGGCCTCATTATGAAACTCCTATAAATATAGCACTTTTGATAACCACTCAAAATCCTAATAGCATAATCACCGACTAATCATTTAGAACAATCAGTATTTATAAAGTGAAAACGTTATAATATACTATTCGTAAAAAATGACCTAACTTGTCGCTTTTAAGCCTCGTTGCTCGCGTTTTCCTTACGTCCAACTCGTCGTCGTAGTAAAGACGACGAGTCAAAATATAACATTTTAACGTTTTTAAAAATCTGTGATGAATATAAAATTACTGTTCATAACATCTATAACCCGTTTTACGTCCTTAAATACATAAACGTTCGTAAATACGCGATAACTTATTCGTTTTTAAACTCCGATTTTAAGTGATTCCTTCGAGTACGATTCCTTGTTATTAAAAGATTTAATTATATTTAAAAAAAAAAAAATCCTGATGAAGTAGTGCTTTTTTTTACTGTATTTCATAGTTTATAAATTACTTTTATAAACTTTAATTATCGAAAATGTCCAATTTTACTCAGTTATAGTTCCGTTTGAACGATCCTTCATCTCTTTGCGTGTACTGATCTCGTAATCAAAAAGTTATATCATAGTAGTGTTCTAAACTCCCAACCTAACTGCCGTATGAATAGTAAATTTCTATATAAATAGTTTAATAAAAGTATTTGTAAGTCTAAACTTTGTTTTTTAACGAATCGTTTTCGTTATAATCGGATTTTTTCAAGTTTTCTACATAATGAGAATCGTCATGAGGCTATTATTTTTTATAAAACATCATAACCTACTGGTCCAAAATTCGAATTTTGGACCATCCCCTAAGTTTCATGTATGTTTCTTTATAAAAACCTGTTTAATGTATTATTAACTTAGTATTTCCTATAAAATCTCATAAAAACATATTATTTACATATGTGGTACTTATAATAATATATCTAATATCATCCCTATCCTTATAATTATTATTGTAACAAGTTCAACCCTTTTAAACTTCATTATTTTCACATTGCCGGAAGTTTTAGAAACTTCTAAAACCCTAATTTTAACCTTAAACATGTTTTAATACTTAAACTATAATTTAACATACTTTTATATTTACTTTTCCATGAAATTATAACATTAGGACATTGAGAATAAGTGTAATAAATTGATAAACTCAATAAAAATCCATTTTATACATTTAAAAGCTTAGTGGTGATTAGGGCTATATTAACATGTAATACATAAATACCATAAGAAAGAAAGTATAAAGGATTTAAGAAACCTTAGATATGATGTAAGAGATGTGAAATAAGTTCTAAACCCGTGTTTAGATTCAAAAACAAAGCTTCCAAGCTTATAACCCAAGATTAGGTTTTCAAAACCCTAATCTTTCCTTTTTCTTCTTATTACTTGAAAATGATGAACCAATGCTTCCCAACACCTTAGAATACCTTAAGTATGTTGTGTATAGGGTTGTATATACTTAGAAAATCAAAGTGTAGATTTTATTTGAGGGCTTATTTGTGCCGTGGGATTTGGAGAAGAAAAGAGAGAAGAAAATGAATTTTATGTTAAGTATAGAAGTTGTAAACATTTCTCATGCATGCATGGCCATTTATAGTATAAATATCTTGCTAACCAAACCCTAGTTACTTTCTAACCCTAGTTAAGTTAGCATGACAAGTTGGAAAAAATGTGTAAGAGTTACTTTATGTAATATCTAGATATTATGTATACAACTTGATAACTCTTGATCTCATCTCAAAATTTCGGCATAATATGTATATATATAATGTTATTTTAATTATTTTGAGTATTGGGTATAATCGTGGGTATTCGTTTAGGCGTAGTTAGGTTTTAGAACTTCCGGGTATGCCTAAACGAATTTTAATATGAAACGTAGAAATTTACTAGCCACTAAAATAAGATGAACAAAGTTATTGTTAATATCCTCAAAAAAACCAATAACACAAGCATGATGTAAACATTTAATCGTTTAATGCCCGTTTACATTGTATGATCATTTTCAGTTTACGCGATTTAACTTAAAGTTTACGGTTTAAGAGTAAACGCGTAAAACCCTAAAAATAAATTATGAAATACATAATGTCATACAATGACCTAAAATACGAGGTGTTATAATTTATACTAAGCTAGTGGAGTAAATTTAAAATGCTTAATACTAGATTCTAACTTCTACTTATGAATGCTAGAAGGTAACTAGAAAATGAATGAGCAACAACAGTTAATACTGTTGTTGCTGATGCAATTGACCAAAATGGTAAATGCAGGCTAGATCTCTTCACCTAAAGCTCATATATTCATTCACTAGTTCATCTATCTATGTTTTATCTAAAATTGAATACTAAAATACCTTGAACCTCTTAAACACTTAAACTATCTACACAAGTAAACTGCCCTGGTGCTAGGTAATATTTTTAGCACTTAAAACTTTGAAATTCTAATCACTAACTTCTAAAAGCTTTTCTAAACTTAGTAACATGACCTAACTCAGCTTAATGAAGTGAATTGACAAACTAATGCTGACTTTAAAAGTCAAAATATGCTTGTTCCAAACACTACTTAATAGAAACTGTCCAAACTAACTTGTACTTAAAAACTAATTTTAAAACTAAAACTGCTTAAATCTTTTATCTACTGTTACTAATTCTAGTCTAATCAAACTATTTGAGCTTTTAAAAGCCTGGCTTATTAACAAATATAAGCTAGTTTCTCTTATAGCCTTTTTTACTAACTCTTATGATAGAACTGAAAAGTAAAATCTAAGTGAATTTAAACTAAAACAGATTAAAACTAATACAACTTCAAGCTAATTAAGCTAAATGAATAGGATTTAAGCATGAGAGTTTAGGAGAATAAGCAATGTGAAATAAGCTTATAATGCTAAAAATTGAGATTAGAAAAAGAAACCTGAAATTTGAAGAGGTCTTCACGCTTAAGCTATCAAAGAAGAAGCTCCATTGTTCCTAATGGCTTCCAAAAGCCTCTAAACCTTAAAAACCACAATAAGCTGATTTTGAGCTTATTTCTCCTTGTATCTTCAAAGTGAACTCAAAAACACTCAAGTTATCATTATATTATTGTAACTTGATTAAAAATGAGTAAATGAAATGCTTAACACAAAATTTGACTAGATTTGAGCTTATGAAAAGTAATAAGCTCAAATGAGCTTATTTAGAGCTTATTTGATGAAAACGACTTAGAATGGAAAACAAAACTCAAAGGAACTTGTAAACTGGATTGTTATTACTAGAATTGTGAAGTACAAGATGAAAGAGAGAAAGTACAAGAGCTTAAAGCTTATTTGCTAAAAGCTTGAAAGTAAATTGCTTAAAACGAGAGAATTACAAACTAGAAATTTTAAAACAAAACAACAACTGAAAAATGAATCCTATCAGTCCTATTTATAGAGAATTGATGAAAAGAGGAGAGAGATTCTTGAAGCTTCCACTTAATCTCAGCCATTGATCCTTTAAATCTCATTTGTAGCCGTTGGATGAGTTTTGTGAGGTGTTCTGGCCAATAAGGTGAAGACACGTGGTCTAAGTGATGTGGAGAAGGGTTTATAACAGGTTGGGTGTTATAAAGGAGCGGGGAGAATGATTTGGCGAAGTTGGGTTGTGGGAGGAAAAAGGCGGGAAAAACGGTTGGAGTTTGTTAGGGGCTTTTGGCCGCGCTGTCTGTTTTAAATCTTTGAGGGATTAGCACTTTCAGTCCCTGCGTTTGAGTTGTTCTTTTGTAGTGTAAAAATAGTTTCTATTTTGACAGCATTGGCCCTTGTGGTTGTATCTCTTTTTCTTCCTTTAATAAAACAACTTTCCACTTTTGCAAATTAAATCCTTGAACTTCAAAACTCCAAATAGGCCTCTAAACTTTGAACACTTGTCACTTTTGGTCCTTTTCTTTATTATTTTGGCTTTTGACTTCCTTCCTTGCTGTATCGGGCTGATCCGGCTTTTGATTTCTTCATTCTTTTTCTTGTCTCTTTCGTTTCCTTGTCGGTTTTTGACTGTTTTTGCTTTCTTTTGTCCTTTCTATCCTTTCCTGCACAATAGACACAAAAGCACACATTTTTCTATTCTTTTGGCATTTTTTGGCTTTTATTTGGCAAAATCCCGGGTATTTAATATATACAATTTGGCATTTATCAACTTATAAATAACCAAGAGTTATCTAAGTGATAAAAGAAAGACCAAGACTTATGGTCTTAGGGGGGAGGCGGCAATATTGAGCAAAAAGCGGATGACTAGTGGTCAAAACCACTAGTCATGCCTTAAGTTTTTAACTAACTTTGCAATGTACACTGTACTGAGGTCTTTTAATTGTTATGTTTCTTCTTTGTCACCAAATAGTAGAGATGCAATCCCATGAAAATAAGGGTTTGTGTTTTTTCACTAGATAAATACTTTCATAATTCATGGTAAAAAGATAAGAAATGAAAGTATAATACTTCTAACTTTTTGTTGTAAGTACGTAAATGTAATGTATAATACTGTTAGAATTTATAAACCTTTGGCTTATTTCTTGTATATGGGCGTCACTTTTAATAACCTGGATAAAAAGTTTATAACTTTTTGATCATTGGAAATAATAATAGGCATTTGTTGAAGCATAGATTAATTAATGTGGTTCCGGGAATGCCTAAACTTACTTTATCGCGAAACGTAACAAATTTTACGTAACCAATAAAAATAAAATGAAAAATGTTAATAATTATCCTCAAAATAATTATTTAACACTTGCATGATGTAAACATTTAATTGTTTGATGCCCGTTTACATTGAAAGATCATTTTTAGCTTACGCGATTTAACTTAACGAGTAGATTAAAAGCAAAAACGCGTACAATCCTACATATGACATAGTGGATTTTATTGACGGACGTCAATGACCCTAAAAACACGGGATGTTTATAGTCTCCCCCGTTAAGTGAGCCGTATCCTCAAGCTTAAGAAGCGCCCTTGACGATGGTGCGGATCTTGTGAGAGTGTGGATAATTTCTTTTCGGAATTGTTCTTCGGGTTCCCATGATGAACTTAGGACCTCTCTGGAAGTCCATCGAACCTTGACTAGTGGAAAGCGGCTTCGCTCAACCGTTTCACTTCACGGTCCATAATTTCTACTGGCTCCTCGACAAAATAGAAGCTTGTCCATCACAGTGAAGTCCATCCAACTGAACGCTAAGGTTCGTACGGCATAAACACTTTTTCCAAGTTGGATACATGGAACGATTGTGTATCCTCTCATACTCTTGCTGAAGTTCACGATTGTATGGCAAGGATCCAACCTTTTCACCCTTGAATGGTCCAACGTAACCTAGGGTTAACTTCCCCTTTGCCAAATACGTACGACCCCTTCCCAAGGCATAACTTTAAGCAGCAACTTTTCCCCAACTTGAAACTACAATAATCCATTGGCTTACGCTTTAGATCCGCGTAACCTTTGGGTCGATCACGGAGCAGCTTGCATTCTCAGACTTGATTTGAACGAACTTCTTAGGGTTTCTTAGCACTATTCTGGACCAGGTGAGTTGGAACTTCTCACAACCTCGGCCCCACAAAAACGGGTTATACGACACTTTTGACCGTCAAAGTGCTTAAAATGGTGCCAGCCTTGATGACTGAGCGTGATAGCTATGATATAAGAGAACTCGAATAACAACAAATGGTGTAACCAAACCTTTCCCAAAGTCTATTTGCATAACAATCACGCAATATAATCCTCGAGAGTTTGGAATAGTCTCGACGCTTTTTTGCCCTATCAGTTTGTGGATGGTGACGCAATACTCATAACCATACTAGTACCCAAATGCAATCAGAAGTGACACCCAAAATTTTATGCGAACCTAGAGTCACGATCCTAAATACATCGAGAGAGGTATTGCCATGCCTCGTGACCACCACCTTTAGGTACATTCTTGCAATTTATCCATCGGATTTCAGGTCTCTCTCATCGAGATACAAAAGATTGCGGACGTGAGTGGAGTCTGTCAACAATCACCCAAATGTGGTGTCGTAAGCCTTGTGAGACTACTTAAGGAAGCTTCATGAAAAAATCCATAGTGATATTGTCCCACTTCCATTGAGGGATATCGAGTTGTACCAACAATCTTGATGGCCTTTGATGTTCTGCCTTGACCTTGGCATAAGTCAAACATTTGCTAATGTAGGTGGTGATGTTTGCCTTCATATTGGGCCACCAATATAGCTTTTTCATATCTTGGTACATCTTTTCAGAACCCGAATGGAATAAAATACTTTGACTTGGGACTCGTGCAATGATCACTAAGCCCTCAAATCACCGATAAGCAGGGTAACCAACTCCTGCCATTGATGCATAGAGGTCCATCCGCAAACGGGTTCCAACTTTTCCGTTCTAAATTTCTCTTCTCCAGATCCTTAGAATTTTCCAACCAACAGGCCTCCAACATACTTCGTTCTTGATGTTCTCTCGTTTTTCGTGCTCAGTTGAGCATACAAAATTGTTTGGGAAGATTCAAACCCTATAGTCATGACTAAAGGATCGAACCCTTAAGGGTGGCTCTCGTTCTTCCTTCTTAAGGCGTCAAACGACAACATTTGTCTTTTTTTTCCGTGGGTGATAAACGCATCCGCAATTGGTAATCACTAAGCCAATTCTAACACAACGACGTTGCCTATCATGAAGTCAGCTCCTTTTGATTAGAATGTGTGGTAGACCTTGGTGATCTGTGAGCTCCCCCACACCGAACACTTGTTTTTTTTCTGTACAAAAAGTGTCTCTAGAGTTTTTAGAGAAAACACTACCAGCTGCCAAGTTCCAATCATGAGTCGTATAGTTCTTCTTATGAATTTCAGCTGCGTGATGCAATAAGCCAATCACCTTCACTCTTTGCATCATACACAGCGCCCGAAACATTTGATCGAAGCATCACAGTATACGATGAAATCTTCGCTTCCTTCAGGTAAAGCCAGAATAGTGCACTACACAACTTCTACTACAAACAGTTAGAACGATGTTTCTTGTTTGTACACCCCAACCCGTCTTTAAACTTGACCTTCTTACCTATAAGCTGGTTATTGGTTTGGCAATCTTTAGAAAATCCTTCGATGAATCTTCGATAATACGCAGTAAGGACCTAAAAATTGATGAGAGTTCTCTGGTTGACTTAGGAAGATTGCCCAATCTTTATGGATTCGATCTTTTGGCAGGGTCACGTGAATACCCTGGCTATCAATCACGTGACCGAGGAACTGTACCTTCGGGATCCAAAATTCACACATGGAAAATTTGGCATACAACTCATCTTTCTTAAGCAACTTTAAGAATTAACTAAGGAGCTCTACCGAGTTGCTCTGTGCTTGTTCTTACAAATAAAATTAGAACATCGTCAATAAAGACAATCAAGAATTTATCCAAGTAAGGTGTGCACACCCCTCGATTCCTAAAGGTCCTTGAATACGGCAGGTTGCAGTTTGTCAAACCAAATGCACATGGAATTAATAATGGGCCGTGACGAGGTTCTAAAGGCGGATCTTTCTTTTTCGAATGTCTTCTTCTCGATACCCTCAGTTGGTGATAACCTGACCTTAGGTCGAATCTTTGAAGATAGACACTCGATAGATGACCCTTGAAACTGATCAAATTAATCATCAAATTCTTGGAGCGGATAACGTTCTTCACTGTCGGTTATTCATTCCCGTAATCAATGCATATTCGAAGTCGATCCGTCCTTCTCCTTGACAAATAAGACAGAGCCTCCCCGAGGTGAGGAACTAGGTCTTATAAAGCCTATAGTTAGATAGTTCTGTTTAGTTGTCTGCCACAACTCTTTCATTTCAGAATGTGTCCAATCGATAAGGCGCCATGAGTTTACGGGTGCAAGCAACCAGGAATCAAATCTATTTGAAATTCACTTGTCGAGAAGAGGAAGACCCGGGCAAGATCCTCAGGGAAATACCTGCAGGAAAATCCTAGACGATGGTACAGTTTCCTCGAGTCGCTTCTTTCTCTGACTTGTCTATTTCGCTCCTTTGTAGTAATGTTTGCCAAAAAGACTGGACATCCTTTTAGCATGTATTTTTATGTTTTGGTGTATGAGATAATGTGCAGACGAGCCTCGTTTCCCCGTTTGCTTCTGTCACCGTGAACGATCAGAGTTTCATTTCCCTAGGGGATACGAACGATCTTCTCAGCACACACAATGATTGCTTGGTACTTTACCGACCAATCCATACCAATTATAGCGTCGAAACTACCAAGTTCTATGGGCATTAAGTCTATGTTGAATGGGTGGTTCAGGATGTTTAATGTACAACCCCTAAGGATAGTGTTCAACCTAATTATTCTCCCATTGGCTAGTTTAACGTCATAATAGTAATCTAATGCAGTCGGTGTGATATCAATTTAGGAGCTAAATGCAGTAGACACAAAACTCCTATTAGCACCAGTATCGAATAAGATAGAAGCATAGCGGTTGTTTAGAAGGAATGTACTTGTCACGACGTTGGAGTTTGGGTTTGTCCCCGCATTCCCTACCGTATACACTTTGGCTGGAGCATTGCCACCTCCAACTTGGTTACCACAGTTGTTGTTGTTCTTCAGCTTTGGACATTCCCTCTTAAAATGTCCCTGAACTCCACACTCATAGCAAGTAGACTTCTGACCTGACCCAGTGCCCCTCTGATTGTTAGCATTGTTGGTAGTTGTAGTGCTCCTGCAGTCACGGGCCAGATGACCGACTTTATTACACTTGTGGCATCTGGGAGCACATGGACCGTGCTAGTGATAGTTGCATTTTGAGCATAGGGGTTTAGATCCCCCATATTGTTTCTTTTCACTAGTCCTTGCAGTATAATCCCTGCCTGTGTTTTGCCTATTGTTCTGTTGTTATTGTTGGTTCTGAGTGTTCCTTGAGGTGTCCTCAAACTTCCTTTTACTATCTGTCTTGCGTTCAGCAAAAGTACGGATTTTCTTATCCATTAGCTCGGTTGTGATTTCAACTGCATCTTGCATTGTCTTTGGTTTAGATGCCACTACACTCCCATGAATCATGTCGGGAAGACCACCGACATATTTTTCAATTTTATCAGATTCTTCGGGTAACATCCTCCCGCACAACAAAGCCAATTCCTGAAAGCGTTAGGTATAACTTGTCAAGTCAGTACCCTTCACCTTCAGATCCCAAATCTCTATTTCTAGTTTCTTGATTTCATTTCGAGGACAGTATTTGCCAGTCATCATTTTCATAAGTGTTTTCCAAGGCATACCATAAGCGGCATCATGATCGACTGTCTTGACATGGGTGTTCCACCATGTTAAAGCAACTGAATGGAGAGTGCAAGTAGCAAACCTGACTTGATTCTCAACTGTACAATTACTGATGCGGAAAACATTCTCCATTCTTTCAAACCATTGAGATAGACCAACAACTCCTTCCGTGCCATTGAAGTTTAATGGTTGACATTTGAGAAAGTCAGTGTAAGTACATTCATGGGCAGTTCGTTCTGTCCTTCTAACACCCGTTCTCGAATTATGACTATCATCGCCATTTGTATTTCTGTCAACATCACGTGCTGTCAAAGCGGCATTAACGCCTTGGTTAATCGTTGCCTGAAGCTGGGCATAAGTAACAGATGTGGTGTTGGTTGTTTCTGGGGCTGTGTTTGACCTCGTGGCTCTTTTTGGTGCCATTTTCTTCAAATCACAAGAAAATATAATACCCGTTAGATTTCATAAAATCATAACCATGACATGACATATACATAATATGTAAAAAGAGATCACAACACGCAGTAAACTATACAACTGAATTGAATATTAACAATAGATAAGCTAAATCGACATTCATTCATAATAAATTCAATTACAGACATGACATAATACCACCATTCCATATATAATTGGAAAACATACATGATTGGTTCAGATACAAAATGATCACAACGATTAGGTTACAAGATAAAATATACAACCTAAAGCCATACTAGCCGGGAGTTACCCATAATACTTAGTATGTTGTACAAAATAGCTAGCCATAACAAGATCTATGAACTGCCACCAGCCTCCTCTAGTGCATCAGGCTGTGCCAGACCTTTAGCGGGTCCCTGCTGTCTCTGAAACTCTGTCATCTGGGTCTGTAGTCTCTTCAGCAGCTTTAGTGCCTCAATGAACTGTTCCTGTCTCCTGCGGTTCGCTGCCAGCAACTTTGTAATCGCCGCATGTCTTATGCGGTCTGCTGCCTACAACTCTGTAATCACTGCCTGCTGACCTAATACAGTAGTACGCAGTGACATAACCTCTGAATGTGCAAGATCACTAGCGTCCATGGATCATCCCCAAGCCTCTCGAGACATCCTAGCCTCTCTCTCCATCAGTAGAGATGTACGAGCATGTGCACGCCTATCCCTATACAGCATGTTGAGCCGACCAGCCATCAGCTGTCGCTCAGTCTGCTCATCATCCAGTCTCACGTAAATCTCATATGTGTCTTGTCTGACAGTAGTAACAAAGTTGGTCATCCTCCGACCTAACTCTGTCTCATCAGTCGCTGGTGCCCCTGGCATGTCTACCAGCATCTCATCCCAAGTGTCGGTGATCCCATAACCAACATCTCTCTCTAGATCCTGCATAATCTCCCTATCCATAGTGGCAACAAAACCATAGTCTGCCCTGAAACCTCTAGGAGGTATAGCAGTAGGTGCAGACAAGCTCTATCCTACCTCATATCTCGGACTAAGAGCGATACCTAACCTCTTCCGAGGCGGTAAGGTAACCTCGGGTCTGTCTGCTCTACGGTCAGTAGAGAGTAGATGCAAAGGTGGTAATGAAGTAGGTATCGGTATGGGTAAGAGTGGTGGTGTCCCCGATGGTAGGGTACCTGATGGTGGTGTATCTGCTCTAGTGTGGGAGAGTATGATATGTGGCGGTGGTGAATGGGAAGTAGATGGGTCCTCAGCTCTCAGCCGAATCATCACAGCTCTATAGCCCAATAGATAAGTAGGACTAACAAGTAATGGTGGAGGTGCTAAAGGTAGTGGTGGTGATACTAGGAGTGGTGATGATACTGGTAGTGGTGATAGTATCGGGGGTAGTGGTGCAGAAGGAATCTGAGGCAGTGGTGATGACCATGGGGAAAGTGGTGATGGTGGAGGTGATGGTATGGCAAGGAGTCTAGCAACCTCTGCCTCAGACCAAAATGGTGTAGGTGGCTCATCTCGTATTGACATCCTAGCAGTAACGCGGTAAGCAGGATGTGGTGGTGGTGTAGCCGCAGACTCGTCAGTCTCAAACGGCTCAGTCTCCTCAGCAGATGGGGCCTGATCAACAGCTAGTAAAGCAACCACTGTAGAGTCGGCAGGAGCTGGGTGCTCATCCTCCTCCTCATCCCCCTCAATATCAACATCATCATCCTCGTCATCATCTGATGACTCATCCTCATCATCCCTATCATCTCCTTCGTTGGTAGGATAATCGGCAGGATCCTCCTTAGGGTCCTCCTCATCATCCTCCTCTGGATCCTCCTCGAGATCGGACTCAGGAACATAGCCTGGCGAATCAGCAGTGGGTGAGGCAGCAGCAGGAAGTGGCTGCTCCTCAATTGGGAGTACCTCATCCTCTGGTGGCATGAACTCCGGATAAACTGGCTCTGGAACAAAGTCTGGTAGAGGTGGTGCCTGCTCTGGCTCCTCAGGTCCAGGCACGTAGTCTGGTGATGGTGGGGCCTGTAAAACTACCTACACATATGGGTCATATAGCATCCAGGGAAGTCCCTCGTACTCAGGTCTAACAACTCTTGGGGATCCAATGTCTGATAAGTCCTCAAACGGACTAGATACCTCCGTGTATGTAACCGTGGAATCCTCAGATGCCGACATGACTGTATCTTATAGTAATATACATATATACCATAACATATATACCATAACATGTATATCAATCTTAAATGCATCTAGTCTTAACCAACTAATGCAACAAGTAGTGTATGTATATATGTCCAGTGAAAATCCCTTTGTATGAATGCAATGTTTGAAAACGGTTATAGTCCAGCAAAAACATTTGACCTGGTTCTTTATAACCTTGGCTCTTGATACCAATCTGTAACACCCCGAAATTGGGTCGCAGCGGAATATGGGTCTAGGGGTGATACTTCATAGATCAATAACACAAGATAATATAAGAACGACCAAAAATTCATTTAAAACTGATACATTGGATTTAACAAAGTGTTTGATACAAAAGCTCGAAGCTTTACTTGTTTAAAATACAAAATACAATATTCTAGTTCATAACAATTTATCCCAAAATGAAATGCAACTAAATCTTTAGCATGTGACATCTAAAATATATAAGCACCAATGTATCCCTTGCACCTCGTGCCTTATTGACCTCCTGAAAAACATTGCTTTAAAACGTCAACATTTTGTTGAGTGAATTCATAGGTTTGTAAATGTATAATGAAGGACAGCAAGATTTCCCCATGATAACAAATGCAAACATCATAAAATATAATTACGTTTTCCAAAGTTAATGACACTGAAGCTCGACATGTATGAAATGCAATATGAATTGCCAACATTGCTCGTGATGATGTTCTAACCCGCAACATCCTAGTCCAGAAAAAAAAATTGTTTTTGTGTGTTTTTTCATCTTTGTGTCCATTTTACATGTTTCCAAAACTTTTGTGTTCGTTCTCTCATATATTAATCTGCTGTTTGACTGCTTTGATCTTGCCCATTTTTATATATAAATAAACATAAATA
>BQNB010124523.1:0-19924 GCA_026074375.1 Tanacetum coccineum
CTCAATCAACTCATATGTTTACAATACTATTCTATGTTCATTTTATAGACTTAAGGAACCCTAAACGCGTTAAGAGATAATGCTTATCTCTTCCTAGATTAACGCTAATTGATAACTATTACTATAATTACAACAGACTTAGCTGTCTGGTCAAACAGTATTAACTTTAATACTGTCAGACTTAAGTTAATGCTGGCAGACTTAACTTGCTCTACCAGACTTAACTTCTATACTAACAGTACTAACTATTTCTATCAGTACTAACTATAACTAACAGACTTAACTTTAATACTAACAGTATTAAGTCTGTTTACAATATTTTCCTAACATTAATGATGGCAGGGTAAAAGTGTATATAAAAAAATAAAAAAATAGAAAAAAAATATGTTAGATATATGGACTGTCATCCTGGTTATGTTTAAGTAAAGAAAGAGTCGATAAAACAAAATAAAGAGTTTGATGTATAGTTTTGTACAATTGTTAGATGTTTTGTCAAGTCTTGGCTTAGCAACGCCTTGTTTATACATGTAATTTTATGAATGATTAACTTGCCACTAGTAAAATATCCCCCGTTATCCCTTACCATGATTTTCATACCCTTCTCATATCATTACAACCCTTTGTAAAGACCTCTTTGATAGTGAATTCTAGTTGCTTACGCCAAAGTGTTGGAGGTTTGATCATTTACCAAGCTTATGGTAATCTATATGCTATTTCAAGTAGTAAGTGAAAAATTTTCATTTCCTATTATGTTATATATCATGTATCCACCTGATAGATGAGATAATCCAAACACTTATTTAAGATGAGGTGCTAGTGTATTTATATGTGCTCTTGAATCTGGTAAAAGTGAATTGTCAAACCGGTTTTGCTATAAATTAGTTTTATTTAGCAAGTCAAATGCCCCTTATTTTATTATTTACTAGGTAGAAAAGCTCATTTGTTTGAGGACAAGCAAATCCCAAGTGTAGGGATATTTGATGAGGTGTAATTTTATACATTTTTTGAGGTCATTTAACCCTTAAAATCATGCAAACGTGTTCGTTTATTGCACTAAATCCTTTCTTTTTGTGTTTTAGGCATTTGGGAAGCATTTGGATGGAATACACGTAACTTGGGCTAGGTTTGGATAAGAAACAAGGCAAAAATTCACTTTTCAGCTTCATGACCACTTTCCTGACGCCTTCACCAAAAGTGCCCAAAAAGTGCTAAAAAATATGTGTTTCGTGACGACTTAGTAAAACTCGAAGGCCTTTCTGACGGCGTCAAGACTACAAGGTGACGGCGTCACAACCCTTTGTGACGGCATCAAAATGATGAGGTGGAGAAAACCCTAATCCGAAGTCGACGAGCTGATGACGTCACGACTATAACCTAACGCCGTCAGAATGAATTTCTATATATACAATTGCATTATTCTCATATATTCATGGTGGAACTTGGAGAGTCTTTAGAGCTGATATCTTAGATGACTTTTATGGCTTTTTATGCCCTTGGTTACTTATATACTCACATGTTTCATTGAGTTAAGTGATTTACTCTTAATCATTCAATTATGATGTCTTCCTATTGCATGATTATGTGTTTTTATTTTTTTCTTGTTAACATGTTAGGCTAAATTAATTAGTGTTTGCTTAGGATTGCATGAAACCTAGTTGTAATATTTGATCTATTGTTTCTTGCCAGTGGTGTGCACGTTAGACGGTAGAAAACTAGTTATAAATTGCTTAGCTAGACGTCTATTAAAACATGACTAATTAAATGAAGCCTCAAGTTTGGTAGATGATTAGATAAGTATTTAATGTGCATGCTTTAACTATTGGGTAGGAAAAGCATTTTCAAGAGCTGCTTAATTAGGTGATCATGTAGATGCGTTTCTGACCAACTCGCAATCGAATTAGGGGAATACTTCACATTGCACTAGCAAGGGTGTGACGACGCAATAGATTAAGTAGAGTGACGATGGAGTAATGCATGACTAAGTAGGCAGGTTTGTTTACATATATGAGTTCCCCACCAATTTTACATTTCTTGCATAATTAGTAATAATATAGTTTAGTTAAAGACCCTCTCTCAAAACATTGAATTTACTTGCTTTCTAAAAAACATAAAAACACCAAAAATAATCTTCTCTCAACCCCTAGACCTTAGTAATGTACTTTTTGAGCCTACCTCACTATTTCTCTAGAGAACGATCAACCCGCCCCCCTGAGTCTTGCCTATACTATACTATAATGGTTAGGTACTCTGCCTGCCTAGTAGGATTGTAAAACTTTAGTGTTGCAACCTGTCACATCAATATCTAAAGTCAAAAAGGTTTAAATGGTTTAAGTCTTGAGAAATATTTTCAAAAGTAGTATCAGTCTTATCAAGTGTATCATTTTTAAAAGGAAAATCATTTTTAAAAAACTTAAGTGAGAGAGAGTAGGACATATATTGTATATATAAGAGGACTTTCCATTAAGCACATAAGAAAGCAATTTGTTAATAAAATAAATAGCAGTTAGAATGCATTTAGTTTAAAATCTCAAATGAAATCCCCATGAAACATAAAGGATCTTGCTACATTTAAAAGACGCATGTGTTTCCTCTCAGCAATGCCATTTTGTCGTGGAGTGTAAGAAAAAGAGGTTTGGTGTATAATACCTTTTTTGTTCAAAAATCTAAAATAATTTGATTAACAAACTTGGTACCATTATCACTTCTGAAAATCTTATTTTTCTTCTTAAACTGTTTTTTGAGTTAGGCTATAAAAGAGATTAGTATAGTAAGGTACTTAATCTTTTGATTTTGTTAAACACCTAAACAACTCTTGTAAAATCATCCATAATACTAAAAAAATATCTATATACATATTAACTAGTGACTCTATAAGGACCCCATAAGTCTAACTGTACCAATTCCACCAAGACAAATGACACATGATGAGTTAAAGAAAAATGTTCTCTTATTTGTTTAGCCCTTTGACATATTTCACAAACAATTTTGTCAGATTTATTATCAAATAATAACGTGTTTTTCAAAACAATTAAGACATGCTCTACAGAATGACCAAGTCTGAAGAGCCAGTCATGCTGAGATAAAGTAGCAAAATAAATAGAAGTAATCTTTCTTGTTGATCCCTTTTGAATAGATCTTATGTAACACCCCCAAATTGGGTCGCAGCAGAATAAGGGTCCGGGGCGTGTTACTTCAAGATCATTAGCACAAGATATATAAGAATGACACAAAAAGTCGTTTAAAATGATACATTGGATGTAATTGAAAGACTTAATACAAAAGCATATAGCTTTACTTGTTCATTGTTGAATATTACAAAAGTTGACAATACATTTCCCAAAATATGATGCACCTAAATCTTTTAGCGTGCAATCCAAAATGTAACCCAATGCATCCCTGGCATCCCATGCCTATTGATCTCCTGAAAACATTGCTTAAAAACATCAACAAAATTCTTCCTACGAGCTCCATCATTCTGCTGGTTCCCTGCTTTCTGACACTTGTCCTTGTAATGTCCTTTCTCACCATACCAAAACATGTCACATTCTGCAGGAGTATTACCTGCACCATGGAAGCATAACTCTAACAATCCTTCTCCATGTGACCTAATCTTTGGCATCTCTGGCACTTTTGAGGACACGGTCCATGATGATGTAAGTTGCACCGATTACATTTTGGTAAATTTCCAGCATAAATCCTTTCCTCAGCTGGGGCTCGACAGCATATGCCTCTGAAATTTTCCTGTCTCATGTTTTGCTTGCTGGTGATGATTGTCTGTTTCAGGATGCGGTTATTGTTGATGTTGAGGTTGTTGTTGTAGTTACGGTTATTGATATTTTTGTTTTCTATTGGTTATCTTCCCTTACCTTTTATTGCTTTCCCCGATTTCTTGAAGGCCTACCTGAAGCTTGCTCAACCAGTTCACGGGCCATGTTGATTGACTCATGCAAGGTTGCAGAGCTTTGAAAAGTGATTGTTTCCTTTGATTCTTTCAGGAAATCCCTCGGAATATACCATTTTAATCTTCTTCTTTTCAGTAGGCACCAATTTCATGGACACATCAAGGCAGTTCGTGGAACGATTGTTGTAAGTTTAATATCATTCTTTCAGAGTCAGAGTCCAAAGTTCTTGTTCCATCCTTTGGATTTCAGTTGCTGGGCAGTATTCAGTGGTCATCATAGCTTTCACGTTGCTCCAGGGGATCTGATTAGCATTAGCAAGTCCCAAAGTCTGAACATTTCTGTTCTACCAGGTTAGAGCACGACCCTCGAACGTGCACATAGCAAACTTCACTTGTCTTTCAGCCATTTTCAAATTTCAAACACTTGCTCCATCTTTTCGAACCAACGTTTCAGTCCGACTACACCTTCAGTCCCCTTGAAAGAGTGAGGCTTGCCATTCATAAATGTCTTATACGAACATCCATGCATCTCTGGTACAACAGTTCCTCCAGTATTTGTTGATCCGGATCCACCAGTATTGTTTGAGTCAGCTCTAGTCTTTTCATATTTTTCAATGGCTTTGGCAACACAAGTACACAGTTGGTTGAGAATTTGTAAAGGTATGCAGAGTTATGGCACATGGTAAATAATGGAGAATAATATAAATAATCATAAATTAATCAGGATAGTCAATATTCACCATAAAATTGACCGATAAAAAATATGATTTTGATATGTCAAAAGTTTAGACGTAAGAGATCGAATTTAAACCAAGTATTATATATATAACGATTATATATAATGCCATTAATGACAATCGGAAATGTAAAGTAAGGATCAGGGAATACGCACGCGTGGATATCGGATAGCGATGAAGGATTCTGTATTTAAAAATGAAAGAAATGAAACTTTTAGACTTGTGGTTATAGACTAGGTTTGAAAGGACCCCAGTTCCTATACCTTGGCTCCTTGTACCATCTGTAACACTCCCAAAATCACTGGTCAGCAGCGGATTGTCAATGGTAACATATGGGGTGCTACTTCAAAGTACAACAATTCAAGATATAGGAAAACGACCATAAATGAAGTTTAAGACAAGTTTTCCATTTGATTTGCAGCATAGCAAAAATATCAGATTCATACTTTAGGTCCCATATGTTTTTAAAAGTCATAAACATTTCAAAGTACATATTTAATTTAACAAACTGCTTTATAATACTCAAAAGATGACTTAAGTTTTTTAAAAGATAAGAAAAGTTGGCATAGACTTTAGATAAAACACAGAATACGTCTTCAATTGATATCCGCCCACGGCTCGCGTCCATTCTTAATACCATAGAACATGAATCTACATGCTTAAAGTCAACACAAAAGGTTGAGTGATATCATAGGTTTATCGGTAGAAAGGATGTGGAACACAGATCGAAAAGTAATAGTAGACTCTGAAACAAATTCAGAAGTCCAAAACATTTGTTATTGCACTAAGTCATGACACCGAAGCCATTAACTAGATTTGTGCACCCAATTCAGAAAATAGGATGCTTGCCAACTCCCTAGCACCTCTAATGATAAATGCATACACGATCAAACTAGTGACCCACAAGTAAATGTGGGGATGTAATTCCCGAAAGATCTTTCCACAACACTCTGCGCTTATACATAGCAATTAACGGTTCTTGGTTCTAGGGACTTCACAGGCAATAAGGTCAAACTTAGGCATTTATAATCATCGGGCTAGTAATCTGGCTAGCATTACACTTTGAAAAAAACACTTGTGTTCCCAATAGTAAAACAAGCAATGTAATTCACCAACCGTAGATTTTGTAAAACAATTGTAGAAAAAGGTGGTATGACTCACCACAGTGAATTTGTAATCAACAAGTCATTCACCACAGAAAAATGCGTTCACGAAGGAATCCGAGGCAATCCTTAATCCAATATAGGTCGTATAAGTACTAAACACTTTGGATTATCTTATAGGTCGTATAGCTCATACATTTACTATCGTTACGTGCTCATCATATTTAAGAGGTCGTGTACGTGAACGTAATGAGGAGCTTAGTACTCTTAAATCGTTAAATCCAACAAATCGTCGTTACGCCACCCGAAGAGGCCTCATTATGAAACTCCCTAGTATTATAGTACTTTGATAATACCACATACAAGGTCTATATAGTTCAAATCACACATACTAATTATTTTGGTAAAATTGTGTTTATTAAGTAAAAAACGTTTATATTTACCGTTTTAGTAAAAATTGGCGTAACTTTCTCGTTATATAATCCGTTTACTTGCGTTTATTACTGCCCATCTTTTTCGTTTTAAGACGGGGTTGATATTATATGTTGACATTTTTATAATTTTCGGTCCCTTGCATGGTAACAGTAACTTTTATCTTGTTCACACCAGACTTGCGTTTTATTTAAAATCGTTATTTGTTGTACGTAAAACCCAGTAAATGTCGTATTTTATTCGTTATAAGCTCCGTTTTTAACGATTCTTTTCGAGCTCGATATCGTAATTGAATGTTTCTTTTAATTTTATGAGTTTACAATTTATAACTCTTCTGTCATGACAGTTACTTTTATAAAAATAGTTTTATAAAAGTATTAATGTCATTATCTCGCGAAATTTCCATAACTAGTTCGTTATTAATTGAAAAAATTCGATTCCTTATCATTTTGGAATCCTAAAAATAAGTATTATTTGTAAAAATACTAAAATAGCTGTTTGATGTAAGGTTTTTACAATGTTCATTTTATAAACTCCATTTAATTAAGTATAACTCAATTTTTAATGTAACTTTTTCGTAATTTAAATCCGTTTGAACAAGTTTTCTTATCATTTATATTATTATATTAATATCATTAAAAAATTAACAAAGTCCTAATTAACCGTAACTTGTCCATATGTATTTCTTTATACTTGAAAACATATTAAGAAACCATAAAAACCTAATTAACCCATTGATCATGTTTACACCAACAACATACATGATACATTATCTTTATCATCATTTTTAAACATGACTATATGTAAATAACAACAACTTGTATATTAGTGTACAAAATGACCCATTGCAAAGTATTAATTCCATTTAACATGTTAAAAATCTTAAATGGTTGATTAACTATATAGAAACAAACATATGCATGAAAAAGAAAAAGTATAAGAACTTATAAGGGTTTTAGTAGACTTATGATGTATGTTGATGATGACAAAGTAATCTAACCTTGTTTAGATAGAAATCCAAAGCTTGCACAATGAAAACCCTAGCTTTCCAAGATAAAACTCTAGTTTTACTTTTCTTGATTAATACATGAAAAAGGTAATCCAATGCTTAGAAACACCTTAGAATATCTTAGGATGGATGTGTATAGATGTGTATAGGTTGTATAAAATTTTGTATGGATTGTTTTAGGGGGGTTGAGCCGTGAGCCATAAGAGAGAAAGAGAGGGATTTTGTGAAAATTTTACTAAGTGTTTATGTTCTATGAGTTACTTATCTTGTTTACTTGCACTTATATGCATTCCATGGTCAATAGTCAAGTAAACATTCAAAGGGACATAAGGAGGGTTTCAAGGATTCAAGTTTTTGTGTTTTTAGTCAAGGTAACAAAAAGGCTAGGTATTAATGGCATATATGAAGTACATTTGACCAAGTGTAAAAAAAAATTCATTTTCTTATAAAACCTTGTATAAATTGCACTAATTTCGGCACATATATGCTATATATGATATATTTTTGTAACTTTTATGTATTGGGTATAAATGTGGGTATTTGTTGAAGCGTAGAAAAGTTTTGGTGGTTCCGGGTATGCCTATGTATGTTTATTGCGAAAATAAAAATTTAGTAAACCAATAAAAATAAAATAAACAAAGTTAATAATTATACTCAAAATAATTACTTAACACTTGCTTGATGTAACCATTTATTTGTTTGGTGTCCGTTTACGCTAAACGATAATTTTTAACTTACGCGATTTAACTTAACTATTAAATTTAAAAGCGAACGCGTACGAGAAAAAAAATAATTAGTGAAATAGATGACGTCGTAAATGATCTGAAAATACGGAATGTTACAGTAACAATTGAAGTTTTGAGTTAGTTTCTTCACTAAACAACATGCGTGTTAGGCAGCTACATTGTGTTCTTATTTTCTTGTTTCTGTGTCATGTACATACATGTTGTGAGAACTCTCTGGTTACCTTCAACTGGTATAAGGGCTTTATAGGATTGTTGGTGATATGATTGCTGTGATTTAAGGTAACAAATACCGACAACAAACGATCGTCTCTAGCCTGTAAATCTGTGATTAGTTGCGAATAATTGGTGACCTGTGAATCTGTGATTAGTTGTGAACAATGATTTAGGGTTAATTAAAAACCTGAAAGAAGTCGACTTAGAACCTGTGACCTGCTGGAAGTGTATCAGCCACTTAGGGATAATGAAACCCTAAAACAAAATCGACTTAAAACTTGTGAGCCTGTTGGAATGTGACTGTCTTGCACAAAAGCTTTCTGAACAAACTGATTTTGTAAGTAAAGAGATTTACACTGAGCTTTTACAGCGTTTTGCTAGATTAGAAAAACACTCAATTTCTCTTGAAATCGCTTTACAAGAATGTCAAGTACAACTGAAAAATGACACAGTTTGCAAAGAAAGGGCGTCCAATGTATTTCGAAAAGAACGTGAACAATATGTTGAAATACAAGATTTGAAAGCTCAACTGCAAGACAAGAACATTGCAATAAGTGAGTTAAAGAAACTCATTGAAAAATGCAAAGGAAAATCTGTGGACACTAAGTTTGATAAACCATCTATTGTTCGACAACCAAATGCTCAAAGGATTCCAAAACCATCAGTTTTAGGAAAACCGGCTCCTTTTTCAGACTCTCTTGAGAGAAAATATTTTGCAAAGAAAAAGTCGGTTCCAAAAACTAATGAGTCAGAGGGTTTATCAAAACCAGTCACTCTACAGAATTTACCTAAGACAGCAATGCAAGCTGTAAGAAACACAAATGTGATTAAACCAGGCATGTATCGAATTGCAAGTAGTACCACACAAACTAGAGCACCACAGTTGAATCAGACTTTTAGGAATACTAATCCTCGCGCTTCTACATCTACAGGAGTAGCTCACAAAACTAATGTTAGCAGACCACAGCCTAGGAGCAATCAAATGAAAGATAAGGTCCTGCCAAACACTAGTCAAGTGAAGTTTAAGAAGACTGAAGTAGAAGACCACCCTAGGATTTCTAGTATTTCTAATCAAACAAAGTCTGTAACTGCGTGTAATGACAATTTAAATTCCAGAACTTCGAATGTTAATGCTGTTTGTGCTACTTGTGGAAAATGTGTGTTTAATTCGAATCATGATGCTTGTGTTTCTAAGTTTTTAAAAGACGTGAATGCTAGAACTAAGAAGCCTAATGTAGTGCCTATTAGTACTAGAAAACCTAAAAGTCAAGCGAACAAATCTGTTGCAACACCCCATAAGAAAATAGTTGCATCAGAATCCACTATCACAAATTCAAAGAGTTACTATAGGATGTTGTATAAGAAGACTAATAAGGCGTGGAAATGGTGGATAGCACAACAATGCCCATCAGCATATACATGGGTTCCTAAGACAAAAAGGAAATGGGTACCTAAAGTTAGGAACGAAAGTGTGACTAAGAAAGTTAGTTTTTCCATAGATAATGTATCTAGGATAACTAATGTCTTAAAACTCACAAACACTTTAGGATCCAATTTGTCATGTATTCCATCGTCCTCTAATTCTCTTGCAGATTGTACAACTCATCCTATTCATTGTTGACTCTGGATGCACAAAGCACATGACGGGCAATCTATCTCTGCTGTGCAATTTTATGGAAAAATACTTGGGTACCGTTCGTTTTGGCAATGATCAATTTGCTCTAATTCTTGGTTATGGAGATTTGGTTCAAGGAAATATCACGATCAAAAGGGTTTACTACGTCGAAGGTCTCAATCACAATCTTTTCTCGGTTGGTCAATTCTGTGATGCGGATTTGGAGGTTGCATTTCGGAAATCTATGTGTTTTGTTAGAGATCTTCAGGGAAACGACTTACTAACCGGTAATCGTGGAACTGATCTCTATACAATTTCTCTTCAAGAAACAACTTCATCAACTCCATCTGTCTATGTAAAGCATCCACCACTAAGCATGGTTATGGCATCAAAGACTTTTCATCTCAAACTTTATCTACATCAACTTGTTTTCAAAGAAGAGTGTGAAATTGGTTTACCAAAACTGAAGTATGTCAAGGATCAACTATGTTCCTCTTGTGAAGTGAGTAAAGCAAAACGAAGTTCATTCAAGTCAAAGACTGTTCCAAGTTCAAAAGGACGGTTAAATTTGCTTCATATGGACTTATGTGGTCCAATGCGGGTTGCAAGCATAAATGGGAAGAAATATATTCTGGTAATCGTCGATGACTACTCCAGATACACTTGGACTCTCTTTCTACGTTCCAAGGATGAAACACCAGAAGTTTTAAAAGACTTTCTCACGATGATCCAAAGAAATCTTCAAGCCCTAGTAATTTCTGTTCGCACTGACAGAGGCACTGAGTTCTTAAACAAGACACTTAATGCATTCTTTAAAGAAGAAGGAATTGAGCATCAAACTTCTACTCCTTGAACACCTGAATAGAACGGCGTTGTCGAAAGACGAAACTGCACTCTCATTGAGGCTGCTCAAACGATGCTTTCGGCTTCTAAACTTCCTTTATTCTTTTGGCTGAAGCAATTGCAACCGCATGCTATACTCAAAACAGATCAATCATCATCCCAGCTCATGAGAAAATGGCATATCACATTATTAATAACAGAAAACCCTCAATTAAACACTTACATTCTTATGGTTGAACTTGTTACTAACAAGAGATGGTGAAAATTTAGATAAAGAAGAAAGAGAAGGGATACGTGCATCTTTAGTGGGATTACTCATCAGTCAAAGGGATATCGTGTCTACAACAAGAGAAAGGTTGATAGTGAATCCATTATCTCTAAAATTTGATGTAGATCAAGAGATGTCAGAGACGTCTTTTTTTTTTTGATAATGACACTTCAGACCTCGTTCCCCAATGACAAAAGGCGTCAGATTATGACAACCCTGACCGAACACCAGAACTACAAAATGTTTCTCCTTCAGCAGATACAATAGTTCCATCACAACAGGAGTTAGATCTTCTTTTTGGTCCTTTGTACGATGAATTTTTCAATGATGGTACTTCTCGTGTCAACAAGTCATCTTCTCCCACCGATAATTCTGCTCTACAAGACACACATCCTTCAACGAATATTCACCCTACATCAGAACCGACAACTCAAACAAATGTTCATGCTGAGGAAAACAACGATAATCAAGCAGAATTTACCAATCCTTTTTGTACACTGGTACAAGAAATTGCTGAGTCTTCCTCACCCAATATTGGTAATTCAAATGTGCATACCTTCAATCAACCTCAACATTCAGAATACCGATGGACAAAAGATCACCCGTTAACTCAAGTTCATAGAAATTCATCCATGCCAGTGCAAACAAGGCGACAACTTGCAACAGATCCTGAAATGTGTATGTTCGCACTCACCGTGAGAATTGTTGAACTGAAAAACATTAAGGAAGCAATGGCTGATTCTGCATGGATAGAAGCAATGCTTGGAAGAACTTATCCTGTTTGACAAGACGACAAGTCTGGGAAACATCGTTCGACAACCTTTTGTGTAAACACCCAAATTGAGGTCGCAGCGGAGAAAGGGTCCGGGGCTGTTACTTCATAGAGCTAATAAACTAGATGTATACTTGATACGACCAAAAATGTCGTTTAAAAACTGATTACATTGGATTTAACAACGTATTTGTTACATAAACGAAGCTTCACTTGTCCACTTGTTATAATACAAAGAATTTCTAGCCTACAGTTATACAAATGTATTGCGTCCAAAATCTTTTACACATTAGATATACCAATCAAAAACCAATGTATCCCTTGTACTCTTGCTACTGTTCCCCTAAAAAACATTGCTTTAAAAACGTTCAACATTAATGTTGGTGATTTTAGGTTGATAAAAATCATATATTGTAGGACCACAAGATTTCCCAAGTGTATGATAATGCAACAGATGCAGACATCAGATAAATGTAATTATGTTGCTCTAAGCTCATGACACTGAAGCTTGACGTGTGTGAATACCAAATTAATGGCGTACATTGCCCGTGGTGATGTTCTAACCCGCAACATCCTACATTTGACATGGTATACGTTTGTTTGTCCAGTGATAGCTAATCACCCGAACGGGGTTGTCAAACCTAATAGATCTATTCATAACATTTGCGCTCACAGTCCAGTAATTGACAGTTCATGATAATAGGCTTAGATATGGGTTATCGCTACTTAGGCAACACGAAATCATAACATGAAACTTAACCACTTGTGTTAAATTGTAAAGCATTGCATGTTTTTCACCCCAAAAACTTTGTAAAACAAAAGCATGTAAAACGTGGGGCTATGAACTCACCTTGAGTGAGTAATGCCAAGTATATCACAAATAAAAGCGCACGCGAATTGATTCATATGCACTAATTAAATAAGGTTAGTATAAGTACTAATCACATTAAGTGCTCCTACCATGCATAAGTCTATATAGCTAATCACCATCTAAATGTTTAAGTGAAAACATGTTTATAAAATTAAAATGTTTATAAATATACCTTCGGTAAAATGGTCATAAATTTCACGTTTCTAATCCGTTTCTTGCGTTTCTTATGCCCATCTTTTCGTATTAAGACGAGTTATCATAATTTGACATTTTCCGTATTTTGACCCTCTGGTGAACAGTAACTTTTACTGTTCACATCAGACGTAAGTTTTATTTAAATCGTATTTGTTGTCGTAAAACCCGTAAATGTCGTATTTTATTCGTTATAGCTCCGTTTTTAGCGATTCTTTCGAGCACGATCTCGTAATTGAAAGTTCTATAATTTTATGAGGTTTACAAAAATATAACTTTCTGTCATGAACAGTAACTTTTATAAAAATAGTTTTATAAAAGTATTAATTGTCGTAAACTTGCGAAATTCATAACTCGTTCGTTATTAATTGAAAAATTACGATTCTTATCATTTTGGAATCCCAAAAATATGTATTATTTGTTAAAAATATCAAACTTGCTGTTTGATATAAATTTTATAAAAATTATTTTATAAACTCCGTTTAATTAACGTATAACTCGTTTTTAACGTAACTTTTTCGTTATTAATCCGTTTAACAAGTTTCTTACCTTTTTGGAATCGTCGTGAAATGTATTATCTTATAAAAACATATTATAAGTATATTTTTATACAATTTTGGACAGAATGTTTGATTGAGTTTGTTAAGTCCATATATATCCTTGTTTTCATACTTTTCCACTTTTGTAAACTACCACAAGTCTTATATTTCATATATGTCATATGTGTTACATATAATAAGAGTCCATGGTTCCCTAATTGTCCTCATATGTCCAAATTTACCAAGTCCATATTATACTTTTAACCCTTAACTTTCATAAATAACCTTTTTATCACAAGTTTATACTTAGTCACTTTTACATATAAACCATAAGTGTACAAGTGTATTTCTTCCAACATGACTTTATTTTAGTGTTCTAATAACATGATTAAAAGTCCATAATCAACATTAACATGTCATTTACCATCCATTTACTTGAAACATATTATATGAAATTTGTAAACCCTAATTAATACATAATCATTTTCATACTTAACCAAGAGTGTAAATCACTTGTGTGACCATTTTAACATGATGTCATTAACATCATAAGATATATAAAAGTGTACATTATGATGACAACAAATAAAAACTCCATTTTACATGTTTAAAAACCTTAAATGGTGATTTCACTACATAGCACATCATATACATAAAAACTCATAAAATGAAAGCATAAAGGTTTAAAGTAGACCTTATGATGAATGATGATGGTGACAAACAAATGCTAAACCCTTGTTTAGCCTTAAAATCCAAGCTTGCACTTAAGAAAACCCTTGTCTTCTAAATAAAACCCTAGTTTTCCTTTTCTTGATTATTACTTGTAAATGGTGATTCAATGGTTGGAAACACCTTAGAATGTCTTAAAATGGATGTGTATAGAAGGGTATAGGTTGAATAAAATTTGATATGAATTTGTTTGGGTGAGTGAGTTGAGCCGTGAGCTCTATGGGGCACAAAAGGGGTTTTTGTTTGAATTTTACTAAGTGTATAAGAGTTGTGTGATGTCTCTCATTAGTTACTTGCACTTATAAGGTTCAATGGTCAAAAAGTAAGAATAAACATTCAACAAACATAATGAGGGTTTTAAGGATTCTTGTTTATGTGTTATGAGTCAAAGAAACAAAGATAGACTAGGTTTTAATGTAAGGTAGATGTACATTGACCAAGTTGGAAATTTTTTTCTTATATCAGTGAATCAATGGCCATAATTTTGGCCAAAATAAGATATATGTGATGTTGTTGAGTAATTTTTATGTATTGGGTATAAATGTGGGTATTTGTTGAAGCGTAGAAAAGTTTTGGTGGTTCCGGGAGTGCCTAAACGCAATTTATCGCGAAACGTATACACTTTATGTATCCGATAAAAATAAAATGAACAAAGTTAATAATTATTCTCAAAATAATTATATAAACCTTGCTTGATGTAAACATTTAATTGTTTGATGCCCGTTTACATTGAACGCTAATTTTTAACTTACGCGATTTAAACTTAATTCATGAAATCACAAGCAACCGCGTACAACACTAAAAATAAATAGTAGATTTATTGACGACGTCAATGACTTGAAAACACCGGGTGTTATAGACTTCCCCCGTTAAACGAGCCTTGTCCTCAAGGCTCACAATGCAGCACTTGACGACGATGCGGTCTTGGTGAAGAGGTGTGGGTATTTCTTCTTGATTGGTCTTCAGTTCCATGGTGAACTCAGACTCTCTTGGAGTTCCGTCGAACCTTGACTAATGGGATTCGGCTTCGCTTCAACCGTTTAACTTCACGGCCCACTATTTCTGATGGTTCCTCAACAAAATAAAGCTTGTCATCAAGATGAAGTCCATCCAACGGAACGGCTAATGGTTCATCGGCATGACACTTTTTCAGATTAGATACATGAAACGTATTATGAACTCTGCTCAACTCTTCTGGAAGCTCAAGCTTCTAAGCAACTTCTCCAACCCTTTCTATCACCTTAAAAGGTCCAACATACCTAGGGTTTAACTTCCCCCGTTTGCCAAAATGTACGACCCCTTCGCGGAGGAAACTTTAAGCATGACCTTGTCCCCGACTTGGAATTCCATTGGTTTACGCTTCAAGTCAGCATAACTCTTCTGTCGATCACGAGCGGCTTGCATCCTTTGCTTGATTTGAATGATTTTCTCAGTGGTCTCTTGAATTAGTTCTGGACCGAGTATTTGAGCTTCTCCAACTTCAGTCCAACAAACAGGTGAACGACACTTCCAACCATAAACTGCTTCGAATGGTGCGGCCTTGATACTAGCGTGATAGCTATTGTTATATGAGAACTCGATCAATGGCAAATGGTTAACCCAACCCTTTCCAAAGTCGATCGCACAAGCACGCAGCATATCCTCGAGAGTTTGAATGGTCCTCTCGCTTTGACCGTCTGTTTGTAGATGGTACGCAGTACTCATATCTAAATTAGTACCCAAAGCGTTCTGAAGTGACCTCAGAAAATTTGATCCGAATTTGGGTTCACGGGGGGGGGGGGATCGCAAATGATCAAGACGGGTATTCCAATGCCTCGTGACCCACATCCTTTAGTACAATCTTGCAAGTTTATCCATAGGATCAGTCTCTCTTATTGTGAAAGAAGATTGCCAGACTTAGTGAGCCGGTCAACGATCACCCAAATTGTGTCATAGCCTTGAGACGTCTTAGGAAGCTTTGTGACAAAATCCATAGTGATGTTGTCCCACTTCCATTCGGGTATCTTGGGTTGTACCAACAATCCTGATGGCCTTTGATGTTCGGCCTTGACCTTAGCACAGGTCAAACACTTGCTAACATAAGTGGCTATGTCAGCTTTCATGTTGGGCCACCAATATAGCTTCTTCATGTCTTGGTACATTTTGTCAGAACCCGGATGAATAGAGTATTTTGATTTGTGGGATTCGTGCATGATTACAGTCCGTAAATCCCCATAACAAGGTAGCCAACTTTTTGGCCATTGGAGGCACGGGTCCTCCGTAACGTGGTTCCAACTTTTGTTCTCTAATTGCTTCTGGAAATTTAGCATTTTCAATCAACATTCCCCCAACGTCTTCACTCTTAATGTTATCTGGTTTTCGCGCTTCAGTCTGAGCATTTAAGATCTGTTTGGGAAGATCCAAGCTAATAGTCATGACTAAGGCTCGAACTCTTAATGGTGGTTCTCGTTCTTTCCTGCTCAAAGCATCAGCAACGACATTTGCTTTCCCCGGGTGATAACGAATATCGCAATCGTAATCACTTAGCAACTCTAACCATCGGCGTTGCCTCATGTTCAACTCTTTTTGATCTAAAATATGTTGCAAACTCTTGTGATCGGTGAACACCGTACACTTAGTTCCATATAAATAATGTCTCCAGATCTTAAGAGCGAACACTACTGCACCAAGTTCTAGATCATGAGTTGTATAGTTCTTCTCATGGATCTTCAACTGGCGTGATGCATAAGAAATCACTTTTTCTCTCTACATCAATACAGTGCCCAAACCCTTCTTCGAAGCGTCGCAGTATGCGATGAAATCTTCGATTCCTTCAGGTAATGCAAGGATTGGTGCACTGCACAACTTTTGCTTCAACAGTTGAAAAGCTGCTTCTTGTTTATCGCCCCACTCAAACTTGACCTTCTTTTGAGTAAGCTTAGTCATTGGTTTGGCGATCTTTGAAAACCCTTCAATGAATCTTCGGTAATACCCAGCAAGACTTAAAAATTGACGAATCTCCGTTGGTGGCTTAGGAGATGTCCAATCTTTAATGGATTCAATCTTGGCTGGATCCACATGAATTCCTTCACTATCGATCACGTGACCGAGGAACTGTACTTTGGGAATCCAAAATTCGCATTTGGAAAACTTGGCATACAACTCCTCCTTCTTAAGCAATTCTAAGATTTGCTTAAGGTGTTCTTCGTGTTCTTTCTGGTTCTTCGAATATATCAGAATATCGTTAATAAAGACAATCACGAATTTATCCAGATATGGTTTGCATACCCGATTCATAAGGTCCATGAATACGGCAGGTGCGTTTGTCAAACCAAACGGCATAACTTGAAATTCGTAATGGCCATAACGAGTTCTGAAGGCAGTCTTCGGAATGTCTTCTTTTTGAACCCTCAATTGGTGATAACCTGACCTTAGGTCGATTTTCGAGTAGACACTCGACCCTTGAAGCTGATCAAATAAATCATCAATTCTTGGGAGCGGATAACGGTTCTTCACCGTTAGTTTATTCAATTCCCGGTAATTAATGCACATCCGGAATGATCCGTCTTTCTTCTTGACAAACAAGACCGGAGCTCCCCAAGGTGAGGAACTGGGTCTTATAAAGCCTTTATCGGACAGCTCTTTCAGTTGCTCAGATAACTCTTTTATCTCGGAAGGCGCCAATCGATAAGGTGCCCGTGCTACAGGTGCAGCACCAGGTACCAAATCAATTTGAAACTCCACTTGTCGAGTCGGAGGAAGACCCGGCAAGTCCTCAGGAAATACTTCGGGAAAGTCTTGAACTATTGGTACGTCCTCAAGTCGCTTCTTCTCCGACTTGTCTTCAACCTCTTTTGCAGTGACATGTGCCAAAAAGATAGGAAATCCTCTTTCCATGTACTTCTGTGTTTTAGTGCACGAAATGATGTTTAATCGTGTCACATTTCCCTGGTTACTTCCGTCACTGCGTATGATTAAGGTTTCATTTCTCCAGGGGATGCGAACAATCTTAATGACCGCTTGGTACTTCGCCAACCAATCCATACCGATTATAGCATCAAAACTACCAAGTTCTACAGGCATTAAGTTTATGTTGAATTGGTGGTTTAGGAAGTTTAATGTGCAACCCTTAAGTATAGTGTTTAACCCAATTATCCTCCCGTCAGCTAGTTCGACATCATAATAGTGATCTAGGGTAGATGGCGTGATGTCAATTTGGGAGCTAAATGCAGTAGATCCGTACTTTGGTATCCCAATTCTAAAATTAATTCTGATCAATCTTTATTATCGGATTTTATTCATACAATTATGCATCCTGATCACTAAATCTTTGAACATAATAGCAAATGGACTAAGGATCACCCACTTGAAAATATAATCGGTGAACTCGCTAGACCAGTTTCCACAAGGCTGCAATTACATGAGCAAGCTCTTTTATGTTATTACGATGCTTTTCTCACTGCTGTTGAACCCAAGACGTATAAAGATGCTTTGACTCGATCCTGCTGGATTGAAGCAATGCAAGAAGAAATCAATGAGTTTGAACGCCTTGGAGTATGGGAGCTCGTACCCCGACCATAAAAAAAGTTTATGTTTTACTTTGAAGTGGATCTACAAAGTGAATAAGATAGAACTGGGAGTATTCTAAAGAATAAAGCTCAGGTTGTGGCTTCGTGGTACCGTCAAAGAGGGGAATTGATTTTGAAGAGTCTTTTGCTCCAGTTGCAAGATTAGAGGCTATAAGGATTTTTCTCGCGTTTGCCGCTCACATGAACATGGTCGTCTACCAAGTAGATGTAAAGACTGTGTTTCAGAATGGTAATCTGCGGGGAAGAGGTTGGTGTTAGCCAGCCGGACGGGTTTGTGGATCCAGATAACCCCAATCACATATACAAGCTAAAGAAAGCTCTTTATGGGTTGAAACAAGCTCCACGCGCGAGGTGTCGAAACCAGCAAGGGGGAAGGAGTAGATGTATACTTGATAAAGTCAATAGCCTTCTTTTGAAGTCGCCTTCTTTAAATTTTAGGCCTTTCTTTGTTTCTTTTGGGTGCACTATTTCAATCACATGGTAGAAGAGACATCTCATCATTAGTCAATATGCATCATTTGAGTCCCCAGGGGGAAGTGTTGGGAGTATAATTATTTAAAACGTGAGAAGAATTCTTTCTGATTCAATAAATGCTTCCTCAAACGGTTAATCACTAAGCTTATTTTTTAAGAGAGTAGAAATAGTTGACAAAAGAGGTACGCATAGGTTTGATAAGTATGATGATTCCTTAAGTTAGTCAGTATTCTGCAGAAAGAAATTAGTACATTTGGGACTTAATTGACTTAGGTGTTTTCATTTCGACTACTTAGAGGGAACAATTGTGACATCCGAGCTCAACCATTGTTATTTTGGATTCATCCAAGGTAACAAACACTTTACAAAGTAAAGAATCGATCAAGGCTTGGGATCAACAATACTCAAAGTTTAAAGCAAAGACTTTTATAACTTAGAAAGAAAGTTGAAGCAATGCCGAAGAGTGCTTGGACAGAGAAAGATCAGATTGACAACTTCTTGAAAGAAAGAAGGTTAATGAGGAGCTTAAAAAGGTTCGTTGATGGGAGATTGTACGAAGGGACCTACGGCTGCTACAAAGAACCATTTGATTATATCATATGATGTTCTCATCATTCAGGTCAAACCTTGTACATAATAATCTTGTGAATATATATACTCTAGACTTAATGGTGATTCTAAGGAGTGCTCGAGTACAAAATTTTCAAGAATTTCTTAGTAAATTCAAAAGTTTTCAAATTATTGTACTCAGCACTGTCTTATATTCCCTCAAATATTAAGGGGGAGCATTAAAATGTTCCTGTTAGATATTGTGTAACATTTTGTCCCCGAGCGTTTAATCAATTGATATCTAAAATATCAAGGGATTAACATTTTGGATAAGGGGAGAAAATATGATTAAACTGAATCTAA
>BQNB010124524.1:0-19924 GCA_026074375.1 Tanacetum coccineum
CAAAAGATTTACACTTTGAGAGTTTTTCATTATCACTAAAATCTCCCCCTTAACATGTGCATCGTAATCGTAGTACATGCTAGGTATGGAGTGCATTGAGTCCATTTTATTTGATCACTTTTATCAGTATTCATTAAGTCCAATTGTAGAATACTAGTAATCTTAATATCAACCAAGAACAATAGTGAGATGTGGGTTGGGATGTTAGAGAGTAAGATGATGGAAAATGGATGAATGTATAAAATGAAGTGTATGGAAGAATGGAACAACCAACCCTCTCCAAGACTAGGAGAGGGTGTATTTATACTCTATTTGGGCCGGCCATGGGATGAGTTGGGCCTCCCATGGGCCTTGGGCCGGACTAGATTACTAATCTAATCCTTATACTAACTACGAGCTAAGACTTGTTACAACTTGGAAGTGACCGACACTTTTTTGTGTTTCCAACAATCTCCCCCTAATGGAGGTCACTCCATTTTACAAAACTTTAAGCCTAGCAGTCCTTTTGACTTTCTCTTGTGAGTATGTTGTAGTGATCATTGATTTCTGGATTGAGCTTGTTCCTTGAACTTGTATTTGACATTGTGATCTTGAGCATCTTGAGATCATCAACCAAGCACAATCTCTACGCCATCTTGTAACTTTGCCATCTTGTGGACTTGCGACTTCTGGACCGACATGCTCATACCATTCTTGAAAAGCTTTAATGTTGCATCTTTCTTGAAATTCTTTAACTTTAACACTTTGACACTTCTAGAAAGGTTACTCTTTTCATTTGATTTAAAAATGTTTGTGTATCGACGAAGTGTGGTAGAGTGAAGATTAATAGAAGCAGTGTTCATTTTTATTTGGCGGTAAACACATCATAGTTTTGGTTGCATTTTTTCTATGCAATATTGGCTCAATATGATGCTAATGATTGGGAAAATGTACCAAATCAACCTGGATTGGTTATAACATGGATCGCTTCCTTCTTGATCTTTTCATTAGGTAATTTGTTTTTAGATTTATCTTAAAAAATTTATCAGCTCTTAGAATTAGTTTGCTTATTTTGTATTCTTGGTGCTTATTGTAAATTGTTTCTTTGTATTTTATTCGAGATACTCTTTAGCTTTTTGAAATGTTGGGATTTGTGTTATTGATTTTGCTTATATTTTTTTCTTTTCTTTCTTTTTATTCAAAAATTAAGCTTATCCTCGTGTTATTCTACAGCTTATGATGAGTCATTTAAACAAATAGTCACGAAATAAATAAGTATTTAATAGTTATTTATTCAAAACTGCTTAATTAGTTTAGAAGCTCATTATTCGATAAGTTACGGATAAGTTTCGGTTTATGCCTTTTTTGAATATGGCTGGTCGTTTCACTTTTGTATTTTTTCGTGTCTTAAGTTATTTTCGGACTAGGATAAGGTTTTGTATTTAGCTTATTTGTTTTGTTCGTGCTTTTAGTAATTGCAATAAGATTTTAATTAGTTATTTTAGTGATTAAAGATGTTGAAGTGCTTTTACTTTATGTGATTCTAAGGTTGCGAATGTGACTTATTTAGTTTGTATTTAGGATTGCCTTTGATTACGTCTTCGTATGCGTATTTGTTTGTGTATAGTATCGATTAGTACTTAATCGAGTTATATTTGCTTTTTGCTTGTCGTTTATGATTTTGTCATCTTAAATGTTGTCATTGCTATTTTAAATAAGTTGTGTATATGTGACTTAATTGTAGGGCTTATTGTTTGCTTCAGCTCGTTTGTTTTAAATTTGTATTAGCTTGTTGTAGGTAAAAAGTTTGCTAAATGTTTCAGTACTCATTCGATTTTGGGCCTTTAGTTTGATTTAGATCTTGGGCCTCGTAAGATTGTTGGGCTAAAGTTTGGAAAGCTTAGATTTTGGCTGAATGCAATTGGGCTTGGTTTGGTTAGATTAGGCTTCGCTAGGTTTGTAGTAGAATTCTAAGGGACGGTAGTAAAACTTTGGACCCATTTTGGTTAATAGAATTAATTTGGGTTTTTTTAGATAGAATAGTAGAAATCCATTGTGCACTATATCGAGATTTGTTTAAAATTGTTTTGACTAACCAGTTTGTGTTTGTGTTGCGATTTTGGTATCGGAAATCATGAGCGCGGAGTTAAGAATTTATTTAAACTAGCAGGAATTTGATTATTTGCTTTAGTAAATAAATCGGTGGTATTCGTTTAAATTGCGGTCTTTCAATTCGGTTTGCAATTTTCTATCATTTTTCAATTTAAATCTAGGTAGCTTAGGTTTAAATGTTTAGTTGGTTTCTTCTGAGATTATGGTCGCCTGGAGTAGATTAATATTTATTGTTGTAAGTAAATTGGTGTTTATTGCATTAGAGGTTGTGGAATTTAACTAAAGTGCTTGTGATAATAATTTGCAAAAATTATTTAGTTTAGTGTTTTTATTTAGTCGGTACGGGAAAATCCTATAAGATTAAGACGGAATAAATTAGTATATTAATTTCTTGATAAAAAAGTGTTTTTCAAAATTATGCAACGTTTTGAGGAATCAATTATGAGAAGGTTGATTAGTTCATCATTAAGATCCAAATTTCACATTAAGATTTCATTTTCTTGACAAGCATTTTTGCTTTATTTATCTTTCATCTTATTAGTTGCTTGTTATTTGTTTAACTAGTTTTTTTTCTTTAATAATTAGTTTTAAAACAAAACACAAAGTTATTTGAAATTCGAGATCAAACAAAAAATTTTCATTACTTACATGGATTTCATTCATCTCCGCGTGGATACGACAACCGGGCAAGTTAGAATATTACTTTTCCTAAGGTAAATTTTCTTTTATCTTAACGAGTATTAATATCTATTATTACGACATCGGTTTTGACGTTTATCAGTTCTTTTTATCGTGACTTCTTGTAATTTTCTTAACAAGGGGATGCCAATAAATTTATCAGAATTTATATGTGCATTTGGCATCCGTAGACCAAACTTGTTTTATAAGATGTGGGGCAAGTCTAACTTAAATACTTTTCTGTAAACAAAAGTGCTTGCCGGGAGACAACCCGGAATGTATTTTCAATTTTCTTATTGAGTCTATCTTCCCAGACTGTCTATACGGCATATCCAAACCCCGTGAATACGGTATATTGACTACCTAGATGTTATCCAGTCTTTATTTTTCTGTAATTTAAACTTTATTGTCAGTCTGGTCGATACGGCGTATTCGTTAAACGAATACAACGTATTCGACTTCTGACCCGTACTTAAGATTGTTTTCTACAGGTATCAATACAGCGTATCCTGGGGTATGGATACGGCGTATCGACTTCCTATACAGTTTTAGGTTTTTATTTCAAGTCTAACTAGCGAATACACGGAGATAGAAATTGCACTTGTTTTCTTATGGTTAATACATGACCTTCTGAACGAAATCGACAACGTTGGTGAAGTATCCATTATCTGGAATCTTATGTGTGTTGTAGTCATGCTGGAATTTAGACGCATTTACAACACACATTCTTGATCATATACTCAACATGGAGAATCATATCGAGCAAATATCAGGGGAGTTTCTCGTTCTAATTCTTTTATTTCCCGTTTTTAATGTTATTTCTATTCAACAAGGATGTTGTATAATTTAAGTGGGGGATGGGAATTAGAACGATACTTGTCCTATTTTTCACATTAATATGCTTAAATTGTGCTTAAATTTAAAAAAAAATCAAACATACTTTTATGAAATTACTAGTTACATAACCTGCACACAAAACCCTTATTAGATATTGTGAGGATTCAGCCTTATCTGTTTCCAAATATTTACCCATGTGGAAACCGTAGAGGGGGGGGGGTGAATACGTTTTCCTTAAAAAACTTTAAGATCAAGGATTACATCACTCTTCTACTGGTGGTCCCATATATATATGATTTAGATGGAGTAACTTGTTTAAATTGGTAAATCTCTAGGATTACACCCAAAGAGTCCGGATCGATTGAGAAGAGTTTTAGATTGAGAAGAATAAGAAACGATCTTGATCATTCATTCTATTAAACCAACACAAGGGCAAGATGGGTATTTAGAGGTTTATATTTCATTACCTAATAAAAACACTTCAAGAAAGTCATTAAGGCATGCGTTTTTCCCCATTCAAATGTTACGCAGGGACGGAAACTAGGACACAATTGGACCAGGTGCATTTACGAAAATTTATACGAAATGAGAAAGACAAATTTTTGGGACCAGGTGCACTTAGGAAAAATTTAACAAAATTTAACACTACGCCGTAAATTTTTACCATATTTAACACTACGCTGCAAAATTTCATAGGGTCCCGGGCCCCGGGCCCCGGGACACCCCCCGGTTCCGTCCCTGGGTAGAGATAACCAACATATTCATTTATTTATTTGCTTTCTTCTTGGAGCTCGTCACCCTTGATCAATATTCTAAAACCGTTACTCATGCTCTCTTTTTTATTATATAATTATGTCTTGATTCATATAATGACAAACCCTTATATTAATACAAATTATTAATGACATGATTCATTTTGTTGTATCAGTTAGTAAAGACCAAAAAAAATTAATTGGCTAAAAAGACTGTTGTATCAATTAAATGATTTAGTAGCGCAATGATTCAGTTAGCGTGATTCAAAAATCAACCTAATGATTCAACTATATAATGATGATTTATTTTGTTCGTTGAAAATATTCACATTCCCGTAAATACCGCTATTTTAGATATTTGAAGCTTACGATACGATTCATAAAATTATTCAAACCATACGATTCACATATCACGCTAAGCCAAAAAAACGCATGATTCATGTCTAAACACTCTCTCTTATTAAATAATTAAAATGAACCTAAACTTTATTTATTGAACACGTGATTCACTTCTAAGAAAATATGAATCTTTTAAATTTATTGGTTCATAGAAAATGGACACGCTTTCATGTAATGACGAAATTGATAATGCATGAAAAAAAATATGTACGTCCTTCCCTGGTTGCCAAATTCAAATTGTGGAAATAAATGTTACACTCATTGAATTCCATTTTTACCCTTCTCACCTCTTTAAATATTTTTCTAAAATGAATCATAATTAATAGATATGAATGGCCATGATCACTTCTTATTTTTCTCAATCTAAAATCATTCTCAATGGAATCAAAACCTACACCCAAAAAGCCTATATATGTTGTGTTATCAATACGCTAAGCCGCCCACCGGTTTTTATCTATTAGATTTTTTTTTAGTTTTTTTAGTTTATTGGAGTTTTTTTAGTATTTTTTTTATTATTAGTTTTGTTTTAGTTTTCTTAGTTTTAGTTTTTTTTAGTTTTTTAGACTTTATATTTAGTTTTTATTAGTTATTTTTTTTTTTAGTTTTGTTTTACTTTTTTAGTTTGTAAACCCCCGTATAAACCATTTGTTTACTTTAATTTTAAGAGTAAGATTCCTCTGGAAAAACCTGTTGAGCCATTTCATTCCTATTTTCACCAACTATTTGTTTCCTTACACCTTTACACTTTAGCCTACCCTGTTAGATTAAGTTCATTTATCAATTGCTAGATTGCTTTAGTTGTAAAGTATGTATTTCATTGTGTCTTGTGTCCATTTTCTCATCCTCTAGTATGGTTGGAAAATTGCACATCGCAATTGGGAATGTAAAAATAGTTTAAACTCAAGTATTTTTACTACCATCACAATTATTGGTATATCCGAAGAACGAAAAATTATGAAAGAAATGATCCGGAGTTATTATGATCGTGAAGATGGTAAAATTACACCTAGATTTATAGTGTATTTGTTTGTTTTAAAAAAATCGAAAAAAATTAGGAAAATCGCTGCCAAAAGAAGTGGAGAAAAATTGAAGATGTAGTCGGTTCGATTTTTATTTTCGATTTTAAAGCCTTAAACCGATGGTATTATTTGAAGGATCGATTATTCGTTGATACGTTATTATAAATCAACGATGTAAAGTTTTGTATAAAGTGATAGATATCGCCACTTGATTTTGTAAAAGTATGTACAATATGGATGATTGGAAAGTTGACCGTTACGGGAACGCCAACTTAGGTTGTTTTTGTCAATCTGTGATCAAGACGTTTGTGTAAATATTTATGTGTCTTTATCATAGGAACGGTCAGGAAAGTATCTAGCAACTTGTGCCTTATTTGTTTGGACTTAATCTATTTGTTTTGTAATTTTTTATTTAACAACAATTATTTCCCTTTCTTAATCTCTATCCTTAGGTTTTACTCAAATGAGGATGCGAGCAATCACATGTGTCTATTCCGTCGTTACGGCCATGTATATGTGATTTTGTCCGCCTTTTTGGTTTATTACTTTTGGAGAAAGGATTAAAAGGTCCATACCCTATATCACGTTTCGTCCCCAACCTTGGTTTTATGAGGGGAGGAATTGGATGCAATCATGTATTGGTTTCCTATTCTTTTGTTTATTAGATGTGTATATGTGGTTTGTCGCCCTTGCTGGTTTACGACTTTTGGTAAAGACTACTGTGGAAACCGTAAAAGGGGGGGGGGGGGGGGTGAATATGTTTCCTTTAAAAAATTTAAAATCAAAGATTATATCACTCTCTGCCGGCGGTCCCATAAATATATGGGGGCCGCCTAGTACATCAGGGGGCCGCTCTATTTAAAGGGACCGCCTCCAGAAGAGGTTTTCATACTAGATAATTTGTATCAAATCGCAATCAAGTTTGACGCAATATGAGAAGTGTCGATAATGGATATACAATTACTAGTGCATATTCTCAAATATCCGTCTCACCTCACAATGTGTTACTACAAAGAGATACACAACCATGACTAACACAACATACACAGACATTCACACAATCACTAAGCCACAATGCATGGTGTAAAAGTAAATCGATAAATGTAAAGACATAAGTAAAGAGGAAAGTGGTAAAAAAAATGCGAAAACGGACACGTGATTTATAGTGGTCTTCGGTCAATGAATCTACTCTTCGCCCTACTCCCATCCTCGAGTATCCAACTCGAGAGTTACTTCACTAATCAGCAAGCTCCCTTTCGGCGGAGAAAACCTTATACCAATGCTTACATTATTTTTCGACACTACGCTAGATGTCAAGTCCTTGTATAACCAAACCCATTATGTTTTATGACCCAATATAACAAACCTTGTGTTTTATGGCCTAAACACATAAACCGTGTCGCTTACATTATTTTTCGACACTAAGCTAGATGCCGAGTCTTAATCTTAGCTAGAACCAATCTACCACATCACCAATGTATTTTAAGGCCTAAAATACTAACCAACCCACAATCAACCCATCCAAATATATACATCATTTGGATCTACACACTACTAAAGATTGGAAGACATGGACTCGATCTATATGTAACAAATATTACAAATGGACTAACTATACTACATAACTTCGGATCTTGAAGATGACCGAAGTTCTTCTCTTGCACTTGAAGAAAGGAGGAAATGATAGAATATTTGATCACATTTAAACAAGATTAACCAAGTTGAATGATCAAAGATTTAGAGATATTTAGTGAGATCTAGAGAGAGAAAGAACTAAAAGAGAATCGTGCAAAAGGGTTATAAAAATAGTTGGAGGTGACCCACTATTTATAGGAGCTGAAAAATAGCATGTCAGGAAACGGCGATCCCAGATATATTAGGGGGCCACCGGTATTTAAGGGGGGGGGGCAGCCTATTCAAGAGGCCGCCCCGATAGACGCTCATGTTTTTGTCTTTTTGTGGTGACAAACTTGTCTAGTAAAAGTGTATAATGTTATTGGGGGGGGGGGGGGGTAGGAAACCAGATTTTGAATTTTGTAATAATTACAAAATTAAACATTATCTGTATAATTCAAAATAATTTGTTCTAATTAGAGTTTTGAAGAAAAGTTTATTTTGTTTTACATTGATAAAATGTAATGTAAAGTTTAAGACAAAAATTTATTTCTTTGATCATCCTGCAAGTTTAATGCTTGTTTGTACATACCTTATGTGATTTACGTCGGGTGTAAACCAATGTCCGTCTTGATGCATACTTGAGACGTCTAGAGATGTTGATGCATGTATGCATTGCATGGATTTGTGTATTTAACGAAGAACTTGCGGCACTTTAGTTACGTATTACAAGTCAACTGTTCTGCCATTGACCAAAATAAGAGATACGTATATATTAGAAATATCGTTAATATATTTGCACTAACAATCTCCCCTTTTTTGATGATGACAAACTATGTAAACTATAACACATAGTAAACTTTAAAATTTACTCGTTTACACCTCCCTTTCCCCATTTTGTCGAAGCAAAAAGATATTATGTAGATAATGGTTGGAGTATACACGTTGGAGGTTTGAGAACAATACATGATAAGAGGGTGCGTGCTCCGGGAGGAATGAGAAGAGGGTAGGTGCTCCGAGTATATAGGTTTGAGGTATGAGGAGAAGATATGAGAAATAAAAGTGAAGGTGATTATGTGTTTTCTTGATAGTTTTGAAAAGGTCATGATGATGAGAGGTAGGGCAAGAGAGAAGGTAGGTACTTGAGTGTTATAGTGAAGGAATAGGAAAAGAGGTTAGGTGATCCAAGTAGTATTGGGTTGGAGGAATGGAAAGAAGACAAACATGAGACATACGTTAGGTGATTTTGTGTTTCTTGAATAATTTAGAGGATGTCGTGATAGATGAGAAGAAGGCATAAAAAGAAAGTAAGTACTTCAAATATATAAGTTGAAGGTATTAGAGGATGACCTTAAGGTTTAGGGTGATTTTGAAGATTGAGTGTGTGTGTGTGTGTGTGTGTGTGTGTGTGTGTCCCCCCTTATCATTTTGACAATCCCTAATCCTATCTTCCTATAAAGGTGAACTTACATCATCCTCGTAAAGTCTTCTATCATTATGGTTAAACTAAATCCATGCTATTAAACCACATAACTCTTAGCTCCCCCTTGCTTATTGCATCCCCATGTTTATTACGTTCCCTTGGTATATTAACTCTAATCAGATCCATGGAATCAAATAATTACCATCAATGCTCAAGGGAAGTTCGATGAATTTAAATGAGCAAAACGCTTGCAAGTGCTCCCCTCGGTGTTTGCTCTCCCCTGTTTTGGCGGCTCCAAGGATCAAGATATTGTTATGCTACAAAACAAGTTAGTAGACATAGTGCACATATACATATAGCAAAAAAATTAGCGGGGAAGGGAACTAGACATTGCACTTCTAGGTTTTATTCTTCTAAAGTATGACATTTTTGAAAGAAAGTTAAGAAGCTAGACACTTGTCTACAATCTTTATTTAAAATTAACACAATCTAAATGATAAATTAGAAGATCTCAAGATGTATGTTTTACATAGGGAGTAAAGATTAGACCGACTTTTGATAAACGGGAATTGGATTCGTTTATTAATTGACACAAAAATATTATGAGAATGACCTTTTTAAAAGTAGACGAATGACACTTAATATCTTGGCAAAATATGTCAATATATATATATATATATATATATATATATATATATATATATATAATTATATATATATATACCATTCAAAGAATAAAAAGCAAAATAAGTCGAGGGATGGAGACGTGTGCTCTTGGTTGTGATTGAAATGATTCCATAGTGCCAAAAAGTGGGAAAGGATGAGTGATCATTTCCTAGTCCTTTAGTGTCCTTATAGCAGTAGCATTAGATCCTTTAGTTGCCTGTCTTTGCATTTTGCTATTTCACTCATTCTGTCAATATCAGCAGTAGCTGTTCAGTTAATTCAGCCAACTTTAGTAGCATTTTTAAGCACTCTATTAAGTTTCAAAATCTGAAATAAAAGCACTTTTAGTTAGGTAGAAGTACAAGCTTTACATAGGATCATTTCTTTTTCATTTTGATTTCCATTTGCTAGTTTAAAATTGAAGCTAAAGTAGCTGTTTTAGGATTAGTGTAAGTCTGCTACTTTACATTTTAAGTCTGTCATTTTCATAAGCCATTTTCAGCTTATTCTTTGATTTTCATCAAAGCTTGTAGTTATAGAAAATATTCCCCATTAGCTTTTCTATAGGACAACATTTTTAGAATTTAAAAAATAAAAAAAATATTTTTAACAAAATTCTGGGGTTAGTTTCGAACCCAAGACCTCTTGCATACTAAACCACACAAACTCACACTCTCAACCATCTGCTCTAGTGGGGCAATTCGGTTATCCTTTCTACTATTTTTCTTTTAACACCTTTTTAATCTTTTAGCTTAATTTTCTGTTTTGTTTTTTTTACAGCTTATTCCAATAAGCAACTTATACTTTTCTTATTTTACTTAAATACTAGATATAAAAATCTATTTTTCAGAATTTTTCCAGAATTTATTTCTTACGTTTAGTATTTTTAATCAATTTCTTTAGTTATTTTCATTTTTAATTCATAATAAATAAATAAAAAGTAAAAAAAGTAATTTTCTTTTTCCAAAAATTTTCTTTTGTCGAAACGTTTGTAGGAAAAATAGTTTTGTTTACCTAGGGTTATTATTTTGCATTTTCCATTTTAGTACTCGATTTCGATTATCGTTTTTACGTTTTAGCTCTCGGTTTTAGTTTTTAATCATTTTTAGCCATCGTTTCTTTACTTTTATGTTTAAGTTAGCATAAAAACTTTCCAAAAATCATTTTCCTGTCCTTTTCATTGTCCGAATTGATAACGAGGAGTCCATTCGCGAGATCGTTGGGAAAACGACTCGGTTATATACTTACCGGATTTATTATACGTATATTTTTTTGTAGAGTTTTCTATAAATCTTTGTCCTCAAGAATTTGTAGTTATATTCTATTACTTTGATATATTGTATATACTATATTTGATCACGATCAGAAATGGTGACGATATTCGGTGTATTTCGTACGCGAAGATAATAATAATAATAACAATAACAATAATAATAATAATAATAATAATAAAGAAAACAAACGAAGATAGCGACGACGAGCTTGACAAGGTAAGACGGATGGTGGTTAGTGTACGATAAACTATACTCAAAAAGTTATGTAGCTCGTCCTGAGCATTGCGAATGTTCATAGAACAATCACACGACGAGGCATACGGTTGTCTTAAAGGTGGTAGAGGGAAAATAGTGGAGGAAAGAGATTAGCCATCTCTATGGTTAAAGAGGCGTGCTTGAGTGAGAAGGAAGAGGTGTGATCGAAAGACAAAGAGTGTTTTCGTCGAAGAGAGAGAATGTTTCGTCGAATAGAAATAATGTTTTCGTCTAAGAGTAAATAATGTTTTTGTCAAAGATAAAGTGTTCCTTCGAAGAGAAAGAATGTTTCGTCGAAGAGAAAGAATGTTTTCGTCAAAGAGAAAAAAATGTTTTCGTCGAAGAGAAAGAATGTATAGTCGAAGAGAAAGTATGTTTTTATCGAAGAGAAAAGGATGTTTTCGTCGAAGAAAAAAGGAAAGCGTTTTAAATTAAGTTGTTAAAAGACTTGAATAGGAATTTTTGGATATGACCTTTAACGTTTGCGAATTGCAAGTTAAAGATACTTGAATATCTCGGATGAAATATTTAAGTTGTCAAACCTACTTGAAGGGGTATTATATTTGCATCTAACTTTTCTGTGACAAATAGTGGATTATTTGGAAGAAAGGGAGATGATGATTAAGAAAATGTGTAAAGGAAGACTCTAGAAGATTTAAGACCATTTTATGACTCTTTTGAAAATTTAGATTAGTGACCCGGACGCGAAGAAAGATATTCTAGTGTGAGAAAATATATACATAAATGTATAAGACATATAGATATAAGCATGCATCAACACAATAATCAACAAGATTAATGTGTAAGACTGTATGACATCTAAACCTTATTTGTCATACATCAACCTAACATAGTGTAGGTGCACAATATGTAAGTCATGTAAGATGACGCAAACAAAACATGATAATTTTAAATGTAATCATCATGTAAAACATGTTAGCATTTAGGAGCATGTGTCATTTAGATAAACTAAGAGATATTTTATCTAAATTGATAGAAAAAGACAAACACTTTTACAACAAACATGCATTCAATAGCTAAGCAAATAAACATTGAGCATTAAGATAAACATGAAAGCATATAATTGCATCAGACGAAAGCAAGTTATCATCTTGATGCTTCAAAGCACATATGTGAGGTGCATGTTGTCTAGATTGACCAAGGATAAATCTAATTTCTACTTGCTTAGTGTGCACTCCTAATGAGATACAAAGTTTATTAATGTAGACTATCATTAGGCATATTTAGGAAGAGTCACTTAATCAAATTAGAGAATGAATATGAGACTATCACTAGTGGTGCTCAATTCAGGCCTAAACACCGACCTCATTTTTATGGGTTTTTACCATGAATACCATAACTTCACTCTTAGAAGCAATTTAAACATTAGGTCAAAATTGAACTTTCTTGGTGCCAATAGGATTCTCTAGTTAGTCATTCTCATGTTAGGACAAATATAATTTTATATTTTGCCTAATGAAGTGTAGCAAAGATAAAATTTGTATTATCTTTTCATTAGAGTGCCTCCTAACATGACTCAAAACTATACATGCTTTAATTTGGTTCGCCTATATATCCTAATCCACGACGGTGTAAATTCTAGGTTATAAGTAGAGGCAAGAAGGCAAGTTGTTGTATGTATAAGAGAGAAGAAGTCATCTAGGAACTAGGAGTTTGCCTTAAGAATGACAATGTGTATATGCTTTCATATGAGAAGGTGTTCAAAGAATGCACCTTTGCATGTCTTTATGAAAGAAATCCAATTAAGGTTATTTACCTTAATATATCTTGTTATCTGTTTGTTTCTTTGTAGAAATAAATGATGATTAACTAAAGTTTAGTTACATGTATGTTAGAATTTTAAGCAAGAGATTGACAAGAGGAAGATGTTTAAATCTAATGCCATAGGGCGGATCTACCTAAATCGAAGATGAGTCTGGGACGAAGGATCCATCGATCCGTAGAGGTGCCAAATTTGGGCAAGGATCATTTTTCTATTACTTGGGAGATGGTGTTGATATTAGGTTATTAAGATAAACTTATATAAGTAATAAGGGTTCTCGGTTTGATTTTTCGGAAATGACATCCAAGTCTTGCTTATCAAGTTGGAGTACTTATAAGTTTCCTGATGAAAATTCATAAGTAGTCAATCCTACTTAGAGTATGTTAAGTTTAGCATGTATAATTTGACCATAGCTAATAACACAAACATTTGAACATTTTAGACTCAACGAAACATCTTCATTGCAAGTGTGAGTTGCAATTTGATGACTAATCTTGTTGTCTTATAATCGACTTTGTGATTTCATGTAATAACCAAGGATGGTTAAACATGTAGACTCGAAAAAATATCTATGGTCATTTGATTGATATTTCTGTGATCTAGATAAATTCTAGTCTCGATTTCATGTTCATATTCTAATTTTGTAATTAGATTGAATAGCGAGATTGATGATCATTTGAATAATAATCATATTTATATTCAAAATCCTCTTACGATCACCTATTGAAAGAATGCACAAAAATGGTTTGTGGAATATGTTCAATTCTTCCTAATCCTAACCTTAGATGGTTAAAGGGGTTCTCATTTGGTGAAGAAGAAATATTATGCTTATTTGATAAAGTAAGAGAGAGTTTTGATGAGAAAATAGTTTGAGTTTTGAGTTGTGCTTTTGAATTGTTTAAGCAAAGTTACATATGTTATGCATTTGCTCATGTTTGGACTTTTAGAGATGGCGACTTTACCAATTGCACTGCAAGGTAAATTACTTGAATATTTTGGACAAAACGTTCAAGTCGTCAATCCTACTTCATTGTATATTTTATGCATATATTTGCTAAATATTTGGAACACAACTATTGGACAAGTAGACTCAATATGACATCATCTACACAAGTGTGAGTTATGATCCGATGCATATTCTTATCGTCTTGGAAATGGATGTCGTTATTTTCATATCAATCGAGTGTGATTGAGTATGTAGGTTTAAGATAATATATCTTGTTATATTTTGATATAATCTTAAAGCTAGACAAATAAGAATCTGATTTCTTGTCTATACTCGAAAACTTGTCAATTAGATTTGATAATAACATCAATCATAGTTTGAATAATGAGTTAATATATATTCGAAATCTTTCTTGGCCCTCACGAACACTCTTTTAAAAGAAGACAAATAAAGATTTTCATAGTGTGTTCCACTAATCTTAAGACTAGTTGTAAGTGTGAGGTTGATGAATAATGACAAGTTAATTTCTTACTTCAAGATTGTCATATACTTTGCGTGTGCGAAAAACTATTTGTTGTTATGCATAGTATGCATAGATTTTGACATTTTATTAGTATATGAATGATTTTTTTAACCATTTTAATACAACACACATCTTTTGTAAAATATTATACGTTTATAAAACGAATATAATTATGTGTGTGTTAGAACAATGCAAGCACAAGCAAAGTTTAAAAAATATATTTTCTTTTACTTAACTACAAATGTATTAATACAATCTTTTATTTTGTTTAACCAACCCGATGTCAAACAACGCAAGATGATGAAAATATTTAGACATTTTGTTGGAAGAGAGATAATGTGTTAGAAATATTTTAATAATGGGTTTTAACATATGATCTTAGGGCATTATTTTTTCACACACTTGACAAACTATTAAACTCTCATTCCTAAGTGGGCTACTACACTCAAAATGATCTACAAGATGTTTATGTAACACTTGTAAATATAGTGATCTATATGCAATGCACGAATAATTTTGCAACTTAACGCAAGAAATCTAGCGTAATTCCTATGCATAATCCGAACACTAGTAACATACAAATAGCATACATGGCACATGTGTTTAGATATATAATTAGCTCAATTATAAATAATAATGATTACTTATTAATATCTATTAACCAAGATGAAACAAAAGTAAACATACATAATCATCTAGCATACACATAAGGATATTCGTCGTTGTTTTATGTATTAGATATAACAATGTATACTTAGCTTGATTTGATTTGAAAATAAAATGGTTCCTCCCCATTTCAAAAATTAATTAAGATCAATATTTTGAAAAAACAAATACACTATTTTTCAAAGATATATCAATTAGAAATGCCTGACTTAAAGGAAAATATAAAATACAAGTTTTACGTTAAAACGGAACTCAAAGTTTTGATCAATATGTAGAATTCTTCATTTCTGACTTTTTAAGTTTAGAATGAAGACTTGGAAGTATTTTTAAATGAAAGTAGACTCAATTATCTTCGAAATGGCGGGTGACACGACTTCTACGGACTTACGGTTAATTTTGTATGATTTTTCGAAGTTTGTCAAATTCTGCTGAAACAGACATACGACCCCCATAAAGGTGACGGCCCCCAGATATATTTGGGGGCCGCCCTAACATTTATGGGACCGTCACCAGTGACCCCAAAATACGTTTTTCGTTCAAAATCATTTGGTGACTTAACTGTAGAGCATAGGACTCTAAAAAGTTGTTTCAGCACATAAATTTTGTGTTTTAGACGTTATTTTTACTCTTACGACTTAGACAAACATAAGTTGACACTTTCAAGTTCTTTTGAGAAAATTTTCCTTCAAGCTAGTATAAGAAGTATATTTAATAACAAAACTAGTACGAATCAAACAACAAAACACTTTTCATATTTAATCCCCCTCCATGGGTAATTTGATACATGGACCGTACACTATTTTAAAAACCATTTGTTTTGAAAACTAGAGCGACGTGACTCTTAATACCAATTGTGGAAACCGTGGGGGGGGGGGTGAATACGTTTTCATTTAAAAAACATTAAATCTTTTGTATCAAATCGCCAATCAAGTTAGACGTAATATGAGAAGTGTCGATAATAGGTTTTACAACAACTAGCACATATCTTAATAATACAAACTCAACCATAATATTAACTACAAAGTAGTACACAACCTTAACTAAAAATATATACACAACCATTCACACAATCATAAGCACAATGCAAGTATAAAAGTAAAGCGGTAAATGTAAAGAAATAAGTAAAGCGAAAGGTAAAAAAAATGCAAACCGACACGGTGATTTATAGTGGTTCAGTCACGAAGCTCCTCTTCGCCCTACTCCACTCCCCGAGTTCAACTCGGAGAGTTTACTTCACTAATATCAACAAGCACCTTTCGGCGCGGAGAAAAAACCTTATCCCAATGCTTACATTATTTTCGACATAAGCTAGATGTCGAGTTCTTTCTTTGGGTAACCAAACCGTTATGTTTTATGCAACATAACGTAACCTTGTGTTTTATGGCTAAAACAATAAACCACGTTCGCTTAATTAATTTTGACACTATGATAAATGTCGTCTCGAATCTTAGCTTGAACCAATATACACTTCACCAATGTATTTTAAGGCCAAAACTACTACCAATCCACAATAACCCATCCAAAATATATACATTCTTTGGATCTACACCACCACTAAGATTGAAAGAACTTGGACTCGACTATATATAACAATGTTACAAATGGATAACTAGACTACATAATTTGTCTTAAAGATGGCCGTAGTTCTTCTCTTGCATTGAGGAAAGAAGGAGAGGATATAAGATTTGAATCACATTTAAACAAGATTAACCAAGTTGAATGATCAAAGCTTTAGAGAGATTTAGTGAGATATAGAGAGAGAAAGAACTGAAAGAAAATCGTACAAAAGGGTTATGAAAATAGTTGGAGGCGACCCACTATTTATAGGAGCTGAAAAACAGCATGTCATGAAACGGCGGTCCTAGATATATTAGGGGGCCATCGGATATTTAAGGGGGCCGCCGGCCTATTTAAGGGACCGCCCCTACAGACACTCCTGTTTTTGTCTTTTTGTGGTGACAAACTTGTCTGCTGAAAGTTTAACATGTTTTTTGGGGGGAAAAGAACTAGATTTTGAATTTTGAAATAATTACCACATAAAATATTTCTTTATAATTAAAAAAATAATTTGTCTAATTAATTTTTGAAAAAATTATTTTGTTACATTTATAAATATAAAAGTTTAAACAAAACTTATTTATTTGATCATCAAAAGTTTTAATGATAATTAATTTTTGAAAAAATTATTTTGTTACATTTATAAAAATATAAAGTTTAAAACAAAAACTTATTTCTTTGATCATCCTACAAGTTTAATGATTGTTTGTACATACCTTATATAATTTACGTCGGGTGTAAACCAATGTCCGTCTTGATGCATACTTGAGACGTCAAGAGATGTTGATACATGTATGCATTGATGATTTGTGATTACGAGTAACTTGCCCACTTTACGTTATTACAAGTCACATGTTTGTCATCACCAAAACATAAAGAGATCGTATAGATTAAATATCATAATATTTGCACCGACACATACTAAGCAAATCCAAACACTATTTGTTCACGTTGTTATTCGTTGAGCAGCTTATACGAGCTATTTGTAAGCATACGCATAAGCTATGATACCGTCCTTACCTGTCTTTCTTATGTTTCCAGCCGTTAGTTGGCAAATCCCATAATGTCTTTACCTTTTTACTAAACTTTTTAATCTTAGAATGTAATGTTAGCTACATTATACAGAAAGATTTTAAAAATCTTTCATTTTTATAAGACAAAATAACCTTAATACCGTAAAATGTTCTATTTACTTTTGGAGAAAGTGAGGGTTATTCAAGCGGGAATGTATATTGAGGTTGATATGTGTGTAACAAATGTTAACATATAATCATGACACATCAGTAGTATGTGTCTTATACTTTTGCTCTATGCCCGCTTTTACTTATTTTTGATATTTTATGTTAGATCTGTGATGTAGTAGCTACTGCTAAAATTCTCAATGCTACACTCATGATTGTGTATCTTGAAGTGAACCCAATTTGGCAAGACACCAAGTCATAAAACCATATCTATCCACATTTGTATATCTTTACTTATTTGTTTGAAATAGATATTAATAAGTGGTTTTTTTGCTTCTACGGGTCCTTCACGAATATTTTGAATATGGATCGTTTATGAATAGATTGGAGGACGATATATCCACAATTAGGGAATTACCAGGCGAATATGCATGGAGTGCACAGGAAATTTATGCTTCATCGATTGGATCTATGCGAGTGAAAAATGCACCTCTTCGTGCTTTTGCAGGTTGGTATCTCCAAAACGTTGCTCCTAGTTTCGAGAGGTATGTATAGAAAAAAATAATAGTTTTTTAAAAACAGACTTACTAGGATTTGAAATCTATTTGCAAAGCTTAATGTTTGTAACATCTGAATTGTTGTTTCCAGCTATGGGATTGTTGCGGTTTCACCGTAAGTTAGCTCAGATGATTTCGTCTCCATGGTTGCCTTCTAGACATCTTTTGTAAGTCCCTCACTCTTACTTTAATCTTACAACGCCTTTAAGAACAATATAGATTGCTATTGGTTATATGGACCTGTAAATATTTTTGGGCAATAAAATTATTTTTGTAGAAGACAATAATAATCAAATTTAGATGTGTGTTACTACTCTCAAAGGACACTATGCACATCATATCTATGAGTATGTCTAATTTTTTTTAGAACGGCAATGAGTATGTCCAATATTTATATCATAGATGGTTTGCTTGGCATAGTCTCTTGATTGCGAGTTCGATGACCATTTATTTCAAAAATTATGAAACGTAAATGAATGCTCAACAGCATGTAATGTTTTAGGTTTACAAATTCTTACTTTTCCCTTCATTTTCTTAATCTCGAGAACACAATGTTACTTTCACGCAAACAGATAAGCTCATAAGCCTATAAATAAGCTTAAACTACATAAGCCCACAGATTTCAAAATACGCCATAAAATTGAGCTTTTGAAATGTAAGCCAAAAAAATTAAGTGCTCAAATTCCATAAATAAATGAAATTTAGCTAGTTGTATTAAGGCGAGTGTTGAGGTCACTATGTATTTTGCATATATATGTTAGCTTTGTGAGTTTATAGCCACAAACAAATGTGTTCTAAACTAATAGCGTCAAATGTATTTATGATAAGATATAAAACTTTGAGGACATTAGAGTATTTACAGGGTGTTTTGGATACGTTTATATGCTCTGCATAATTATACTATCAGTTTCATATGTAGGATGTTCCTTTGCAACAAAAGTAACAAACAAAGTATTCTTTGATATAAGCATTCGGAACCCAGTTGAGAAACTTGCAGGCAAGATCGTGATTGGACTGTTTGGTGATGATGTCCCCCAAACAACGAGAATTTCCATGCACTATGTACAGGTTGCGTGTTATATTTGTATGTACCTCCATTTTAATAAAGTCTGCAAGTTTTCATTAAGCTGACAAGTGTTATGCTCTTATTTCTATCAGGAGAGGAAGGATTTGGATACAAAGGCTCGACTTGCTGAAAAACGTGTGCCTTCAAAATTTTGCATGTCGGAATGAAATATATCATGCCGCCTACTCTTTCTTTCAATGGGAACATATCATCCAACGACATTACAGCCGGCGTTTTCGACCAAGGTTTATTTTCCTGCTCACTCTTTAGATAGCACTTTGATAAAACTAAGTAATTGCAGGATACTAATGTGATCTCTATACACTAAAATTTGGACTTATATGTTTGTACCAAAAGAGCTATTAACCAACAACCACATTAGGAGCCCTATTAGTGTAGTTACTATTATAAAATTATTGGCTTCAGGTAAAGAGTGTTTAATCTTCTTATTCATAAGGGATATTGTATATAAAGACTACGCATAAATAATAATGAGACGTATAAATTTCAGGTATTCTATAGACATAAATATAGATGTTATATCCCTCAAATGAGCACGACAGCTGACCGCATTCATCCTTAAAGTTTTCATAGCTTTTACTAATAAGCCATATGTTGTCTCTCATAAAGATTGCAT
>BQNB010124525.1:0-19924 GCA_026074375.1 Tanacetum coccineum
CTAAAATCAAATCTTTTTATTTGTGTAGTGAAAGCTATTTTCAATGCATTTTACACAAGAAATGGACAAGAAATGGAAATACATAAGATGAGACTGAGGTTTGCAACAAAGATCCTGACACATGACATAAACATCCACATAGAGAAGATGAGCGACGAGGCACATACGTTTGCAAAGAAGCACACAGACAAACAGGCGAAGCAGAATCTCATAAGGGATGAAGTCGTAAAAAGGAAAAAAGCTCAGGATTCGTAAAAGAGTTGGCAGTGCCATCTGATGCAGTTACCTTTGAATGTTAACAATATTTACTAGTTTTCATTTTTAAGTACTTGTAGTGTGTACTGATGGTACCGTAGTGTGTACCCTATTTTGGGGATCCGTTGATCAATCTTTAACTATGTAATGTTACTACATCTCTTTTATACTGATGATGTGGTTTTTATACCTAATGGTGTGATTCAGATATCATCACTCGTGTGTTTTTTTTTTGAATTTTACAGTAGGAAAAAATATTGTAGATTGCTTCAACACAAAAATAATGGTAGATAAAAAATGTTGAACTTAATGTTATATCATATATGATTCCTTTCAGAAATCATATATGATGGTATGATTCGAACTTGTAAAATACAAAAATCAAATGTGATTAGTCAAAACAAAAAAGAAATAATGTAAAATCGATTGTGATGAACCAGTATATCATATATGATATATAAAAGGTAAAATTATTTAACAAATAAAGATTCAACACTTATTCATAATCAAAAGAGTACCTTTTAACAATATCATATATGACAACTCAAATAGAAAGTAACCTAATGTAAAATCGCATATGATATACCTAGGATATCATATATGATAAACACTTATTCATAATCAAAAGACACAAAAACAAAGAGTCTGCTGAATTCATGATTAAACAAAAACCTTCTTATCCTTTCGAATTTCTTCCCGTAAAATTTGGCTCGGGTTGTTCTTCGTAAAATTTGTCGTTGGTGGGATTTGGATTGGCAGGAGATTTGTTCTTTCTCGGATTGGGATGCTTGGTTCTTATCCTTTCGAATTTCTTCCCGTCTCAAGTCTATTTTAGAAGGTGTTTTTTATGTTGCTTGGTGGCGGATTTGGAGGCTTCGAAATCAGTTGGTCTTTGACGCTTCGCCTCCTAATCGTTCGACGATTTTTGATGACATTGTTTCTTGGTCCTTTTTATGGTGTTCTAGTAGATGTAATAGGGTTTTTTCTTGGGAGTATTGGTTAAAAAACCCCTATCTTATTTCTTTGTAATGTCTTTCTAGCTCCTTGCTAGTTTTTTTTAAAGTTGCCGTTCAAAAAAAAAACAAAAACAAAAACCTTCTTATTATTGAAACTACTATTCTTCTCCTTAAATCATTTCTTCTTCGTTTTTAATCAAATTTACTTTTTCTTGAACAACTTCATCCTGGGCTACGACGACTTCATCTTGATCCTTAAACATACCTGTGCACGTCCTCTTGTTATGATTAGTACCTCCACACAATGAACATGAATTCCTGTTCCTCATACCTTTTTTTAATCGCTTTCTCTTTCTCTCCTTTAATACGCACCTTTTAATCTTTGAAAAAATAAAAATGAAAATAAAAGAATAAATAAACAGTCATCTGAAAAAAATAAAATATCATATATGATAATCAGATGCTATATACATATGAAAAAGCAATATCATATATGATATATCAAACACATTAACCAAAAGCTACTTACAACAGCTTATTGCTAACTGATAAGCTAAATACACCTTAATTCAGCTTATATCAACACATTAATCTAATAGAGCTTATTCAGAACATAAAAATATGATGCAGGCCCAAGTATTGAAGAACGGGCTATTTTGTTTCTGGAGGCCCAAGATCGTGTGAGAAAAGGTCCTTTATTCAAAAGGGCATAACTTGGGCTCAGATAATCCGTTTCAGGCCCACGACCAGCCGTTTCGAAGCTTGGAACGAGGAGAACGCATTACAATCTTCTTAGGATTACAAGTGAAGCAGAAGATGGATGGCATATTTATTTGTCAAGATAAATGAATAAGGCGCGCTAAGGCTCTAGGCGTGGCGTAAGCTGAGGCATGAAAAGGCATGATAAGGCGCGCTAAGGCATGAGGTGTGGCGAGTTTTTTGGATTCAACTCCAATAAAAAACTTTTTTTATAAAATGAAGAATATTACATGTAATGATAGTTTCCTAACTTTAATTGTTATATATAACGCTTTTTGTAAACTCAATATTGTGCCGCCTTAAGCCACACCTTAAAAATGCAAAGGCTTCGCCTTAGCCGCTAAGGCGTGAGGCTTGGTCATGCCCCCACGCCACGCCTCGCGCTATTTATAACCTTAAACAAACTTGAGCTTTCCGTCTGAGAACTTGTATAGCTCATCAGCTTGCATCAATCTATTTTGTTTACTTAAGTCCTCATAGACAACCCCTAATGGATCAAATTATGGAGTGTATGGTTCTTTGGCATAGATTGTAGGAAAATCCTTTTGATGCTTGGTGATATTGAGCTTCTTCTGGTAACTTTCTACACCAAGTTGGACATCTTTGACTCTTTTCTGAATGCGGATTCTTCTGGTAAACATACGCAGTGCAACCGCCAAGTAAACAATAGTATCACCATTGATTCTTAACCTCGTTGATTGATTGCAGTTTTATATACTATAAAATATATACTAATATTCCAAAAGAGCAATTAAGAACTTTCCTAAAGTTTCCCTTAAGAAAAGCTCACTCTAAAAGATATATATAATATAAAATACGTATATTTAACCGGGAAGAATGATCACCCGGGTCGTTTCCCCAACGACTTGTGAAATTGAAACCTTGCTTTAGCTTGGATTATGATTTGAATGAGAGAAAAGATATTTTTGAGTATCTATAACTACTAAATAAAAGCAACAATTAAAATGAACAATTAAAAGCAATTAAAAACTTAAACTAATTAACGGGAACAAATAAAACGCGACAAATAAGCAAATAAGACAAATTAAACCTTAAAAATACAAACTAAATTTCTAAACCTAAATTAGGACAAAAGAAAATTTTAAGAAAAAGAAAAACATTTTTTTGATTATTTTTGAATTTATTATGAATTAAAAACTATTTTAATCTAATTAAATCCTAAAAAAATATCAAATTAAGTCCTAAAAATTTAGAAAAATGATTTTTAAACTTAGAAAAGTCTAAAGTAACTTAAAAACTCAGAAAACTATTTTTAACTATTTTTAAAATTAAAAATAAAGGCTTAAAAATGAAAATTAAAATCTAAAAGTGTTGAAAATGATTTTTCTAAATGTAAACCTAAAAGTATTTATTCTAATACTAAAAACTATTTTTTTGTATTTTTCTGAAACTTTTTTCTATTTTTTATGATTTTTCAAAAATTAAAACCTTAGAAAAATGATTAAAATTAATCTACTAAATGAAAACTTCTCAAAAATTCAGGGAAAATCCTAAATGCTAACAGGAACTTAAGAAAAATAAAAACTACGAAAAAGCTAAACACATAAGCCCTAAAATAAGCTGGAACAGCTACAAATTGCTTATGGGTTTAAGGCCCAAAGAAAGGATAAGATTAAGTGTACAATAGCTCTAGGTGGATGCTATTGTTAGCCACAAGTTGTTAAAACGTTAGTGTTGTGAGAGGGAGGTCGTGGGTTCAAGTCTGGCAAACCCCCATTTTTTGCAATTTTTTTATTTTTTAAAACTAAAAGCTAAAACCTATTAAGCACATAATTCTAAGCATATTTTATAAAAACAACTTAAGCTGAGAGCCAAGATTAAGCTCTCTAAGAGCTTTTGAAATCACTGTTACAGTAAGTGAGGGTTTAAGCTCACTTTTGCTTGTTTGGACTTATAAGCTTGCACAAGCTTTAATATAAGCTCATTTTGAAAACCAAAAGTGTTTAAGCAGCTTTATAATGTGCATAAAGCTAAAATGATAAGCTATTTAAGCTACAAACACTTAATCCTAGCTGAATTTGAAGATAAAAAAAAACTAAACTCAGGCACCAACTCAAAAAGCTCAAAATCAGTTTAAGCTCAAAAGCTCAATAAGCCAATTCAGGAGCTAAGCTTTTGATAACTAACTAACCTAACTATAAGCTATAAATTCAAACAAGAAAATCAGATATTACAACCTTAAAATTCTAAATTTGAAAGGCTTAATACTATTACTACTATTTTTGGTCTTTTTGGTTTTTTTTATGACTTTTAAAAGTTAAATGGACTAAGTAATTAAGCTAAAAACTAAAAATCAAGGCCTATATTATATTAAGCTATATCTAATCTATAAGGGATATGATTTTAAACCTAAAGCCTAACTTTTCTAGCTAATATGAAACCTTTAAAATGTCAGCAGTGTAACTTAGTGTTACCACTGCTGCTGCAAAATAGAAAGGGGAAGCACAAATTGCAGGATACCTTAGGGTAATCATGCACTTTCACTTAGACACTCTATTTGAGTGTCTGCAAACACAAAGCAAACACTAACTAAACTTATTAAGTTTTGGATAAAAACGTTGGCAATGAAAATTTAAGAGACAAAGTACCCTAGTGCTAAGATACTTAATTTAAGCCAAAAATTCATTTCAAACTTAAACTGATGCTACAAACCAATTCAAAACTTATTTATTGTTAAAATCAAAGCTGACTACAAAGCATTTACCAAATGGTTTTGACTTTTAAAGGTCAAACAGGTTTAAACCAAACACCCCTTAACTACTATGATAGATTTGCAAAGAACTTAAAAATGAATACTAGCTTAAAAACCTTTTATATCAGATAATATTTAGCTTATAACTAACTTATTAAACATAAATCAAAAGCCAATAACACTAGAATTAACAAACTAAGATCTATACTAATTTTTTGGATTTTTAAGTTTTTTAAGACAGATTAAGCTAGCATAAGTTTTAAACCATAAAATCTAGAAACAGGAAAGCAAACTCACTTAAATAGCTAAAATAAGAACAAATAAGCACTAATTAGCAGGCAGATTAAGCAAATAAGCAGTTTACACTAATAAGCAATTATTTAAGCTAAAACTTAAATGACAAAAAAAAAGTAAATAGAAGACTTACAGAATGCTTCAGCTCAACAGAAGCTTTTAGGCTCTTTAAGCTTATATACAGCTCTAGCTTATCCTTATGGATAAGCTAGTAAAAGTCCTTGGGATTCCTTTCATGATTGAATCCCCTTCCAAATCTTTTAGGTCCAAAATAGTTAAGGTTTTAAACTAGTTTATAAGACTTAAGTAGATTAAGGTCTGATTTAGCTCAATTGCTAGCTTATAGACTAGTAAGAGCTTGTATTAGCTTATTAGAACAATAGCTTAACATTTAAGAAGAAATGAGAGCTTATGACAAAGTATTTAAGAGTAAAACTAGATTTCATTAAAATAAACTTGATTACATGATTTAAAAGAAAATTACAACTGAATTTTAAAAGGAAATTACAATAAGCTAAATTTAAGCTAAAATCTACTAAGCTACTCTAAAACGGGAAAAGAAGATGAACATGTGTGTGTGAGTGAGGGCCTTTTATAGCCTGCTGCTGAACCTTCTAGCCCCTTGAGTGCTTCCCACGCCCCTTGCCAATCACATCCGTACATTCCATCAATCATTGGAGGATGAATTTGAGTCGTTGGATCAATTGCTAGTCACACGGATTGCCAAGCTGGCAATCCTTTGATGTGACAGCTTGTGTTACTTGTGTGAGTGTAACCAATGCAAAATTCAGCTTCCTCTTGTGCTTTCACTCATCCACGTGGCTTAATTACTTTGAATGAACCAATTAGAGCTTTTGAGATTACCAATTTGTCCTTGCCATCTTAAAGTAGACCTCATGAATTTACTAATGCACCCTTTAATTTGGAAAAGCCCTATGCTTTTGACTGTGTGGTGAATTGAAGGGGATGATGAATAGTGGCGTGATCTTGGCGCCCTTTTCTAACTGAAACGGGTAAAAACTTTTTAAACTTTGGGTTTTTGGCAACTTAAGTCCCTCTCTTTGTGAAGTGTAAAAGTGTTACACATCCAAGTGTATTACAACTTTCAGAATTGGCACATTTGGTCCCTGGACTTTTATAAAAGGGGAATGGGCTTTAGGGTTTTGGGCTGGGTGAGGTTTTAAGGTATAAAGGGCCCATTAAGACTTCAAGGACCATTTGTGTAATCTCTTGAAACTTAAGGGACTGAATTTGAAACTTTGGGGTCTTAGTCTTCTAGTGTTGACTTTGACTGAGGGTTGACTTTTTGACTTTGGCTTCCGGCTCTTGCACGCTCTTCCGTTCTCATGTCCGTGTTTGCCCGTTTTTGACGGTTTTCTTGTGATTTTTGATATATCCGTACCTGCACACACAAAACACAAAAACAAGTATATTTTTGCCATTTTTAGTCTGTTTTGGGTCATTTAGGGTTATTTTTGGTGTTAACGGATATGTGTATTTTACACTTATCAAAATTCCCCAAACTAAACGATTGCGTGTCCTCACGCAATATTACATGCCTTATAACCAAATACCTCGAAACTTCCCCAAACTAAACCTTTGAAAAGTAGCAAAGATTTTGTTGAGAGAGCTAAGAGATCACAAGTTATAAAACACCCGATTTCCCATTTTCAAAGATTTTTTATTTTTTATGATTTTTCTTAATAATTAACTTCCTAACTACAACTTATTCTTGTGTGACATAATGTATTGTTTTCATTACCTTTTTGGTAACTTTTAGGATCATAGAACAAAAAGCACAATTAAGTGTCTAAAAGATAACTTCATCATTCCTGATTTTTCACTTTTCCCATACTAAGCTTAAAAATAAGATCACCGTTAAGTACGAGCTAAGATGCTAAGACTACTTATAATTACAACTTGTGAATTTCTCTTCCCGACATAAATCATATATTTAAGTGTGTGTGCTCAAATTAATTTAAACCATTAAATCTACATATTTAGATAGTTGAAATCCGACCAAGCTTTACACATGGGCCTTTTGGGCTAATATGTTAATCACTTAGTAAGATCACAACTCAAAGCAAACAAAAAACCTTCCTTAGCTAAACATCGTTGGGTTTACTTGTCATTAATGACTTTTTTCTCTAGATCCCACCGTCATCGGGTAAGTGCTAAGGCTTTTGACACCCCATTCGGAGAATAATAATCGAGACCCATGATCTTCCGATGAAAAAAGCCTTGCAGACTTTTGCAAACCTTAGTTCAAAAGAATACCTTGGTTTTAGAGAATGAAACTTTTACTATTTATTTTCTAACTTGCAACATTATTATTTATTTACATTATTAGGCTAGGAATCGGTATCACTTTTCTTTCGACGACACATCGGCCACGCCTCTGACAAGAGCTCGTGTACTTATTATGATACCAACCCTAAATATACATCCTCCACCCTTTCTTTCGATGTCACATCGGGAGCGAACCGACAAATGCCCATGTACTTTATTGCGATGGAGTTTGTATATTATTATTAACACTAAGGATTTATAACTTGCATCCTTTTATTTCACCAACTACATTTTTTTCTTCTTTTTCTTTTTTTTATTTATTTATTTTATATATTATTAATTCGACACATTATTTTTGCAAATAGAAATTTTCAATTTTAGAAAAACCAAATGTATAAACTTGAACAAGAATTCTTATTTATAATTGATGTTGACTTCATCATCGATAAAGCCTTTTTCTCTTAATATGTGATTTGATTTTTAGAGCAAAACTCTATTTTGTAAATTAAAAGAGAACACGTATATTAATCATTTTAAGAACTTCGGGGAAGAAAAACCACAAGTTATTCTTATAAGCCTTTAAGTTTTCCAAATAAACTTTGTTTAGCATCCTAATTCGTAATCAACACTATCATTTCTTATTCTTTGCAATTTAAAATCTCTAATAAAGAAATTCGCAAATACTTAGCCTATATAAAATCTAAGTCGGCATATGTTTTAGAAAACCAAAGTATAAACTTGAACTAAAATTCTTATTTATAAATGATGTTGACTTCATTCATAAAGCTTTTTCTCTAAATAAGTTGATTAGACTTTTAAGAGTATAACTCCAATTTGTAAAAATTAAAAAGAACACGTATGATTAATCATTTTAAGAACTTCGGGGAAAAAAAACCACAAGTTATTCTTATAAGCCTTTAAGTTTTCCAAATAAACTTTGTTTAGCATCCTAATTCGTAATTAACACTATCATCTCTTATTCTTTGCAATTTAAAACCTCTAATGAAGAAATTTGCAAATACTTAGCCTATATAAAATCTAACTCGGCATATTTAAAATCTACTTGAGATTAGCACAAGCTATTTAAGGGCAGGGTTCTACGAAAATCTAAGCCGTTTATGAATTATGCAAAGATAAACGTGAATCGATAAGATGAAAGGATATCGGATCTCCCCAAACTAATTTCAAACAAAGGATAGGAAGCTCGAGTGAAACGGGACACAACACCAAACACGAGAGGCTTTAGAAAAGTTGGGTTCATCCTGCAAAAATCACAAGAAACAACAAACAACGAAAACCGGAAAAAGCTAGACTCAACACAACACATCACAACACATTTGTTAGAAAATAAAAAGAAGAAAGAAAAGGATAAGCATGGGGTGAACTCCCACGAAGCGGCTTGTTTTTGGTCACCGAGTCGCAAGCTCGACTCGATCCCTGCATTTATTTGTCCTTAGGGAAAGTTTGGAGATCCGGGATAACCAATGGTGGAATATCCCCTCCAAAATAATGTTTGAGACGGTGGCAATTCACTTTGAAATTTGAGCCATCGGGGTGAGATAATTTGGCAGTGCCATATGGAAAAACTTCGGTTATAGTGAAAGGGCCGGACCAACGGGACTTAAGCTTACCGGAGAAAATCTTCAATCGGGAGTTAAAGAGGAGGACTCGATCACCAACGTTAAAAACGCGGTTTTTGATCTTAGCGTCATGAATTCTCTTAGTTTTCTCCTTGTAGATTAAAGAATTTTCGTAAGCTTGATCACGGAGCTCATGAAGTTCATTAAGCTGGAGCTTTCGATGATCGCCCGCGGTTTTGAGATCAAAATTGGCATGCTTAAGAGCCCAATATGCCTTGTGTTCTAATTCAACTGGTAAGTGACATGATTTTCCATAAACTAGCTTGTAGGGCGTGCATCCGATCGGAGTCTTATAAGCGGTTCGAAATGCCCACAACGCATCGTCTAATTTGTCGGACCACGAGGCACGGTTTTCGCCAACCGTTCTTTCTAAGATTCTTTTAAGTCCACGATTCGTCACCTCGACTTGACCACTAGTTTGAGGGTGGTAAGCGGTAGAAAGACGATGTGTGACTCCATATTTTGACATGACTTTATCAAATTTGTCGTTACAGAAATGGGTCCCACGATCGCTTATGATAGCTCTCGGTGCACCGAATCGGGAGAAAAGGGATTTCAAAAATTTGACAACTACTCTAGCATCGTTGGTGGGGAGCGCCTTGGCTTCAACCCATTTGGAAAGATAATCGACGGCTACAAGTATATAAGTAGTATGTATTTGTTACTCCTCTCGATTACTAGCACAAAGTGGTTCCCATAAAATCAATGCCCAACATCGTAAAAATTCAACCAAATCTTGGAATAGCATTTGATGCATCACACAACACTCGATGTTAAATTTTGCCCTTGTCTTTGACAAGCATACATCAAATTTGATCATTGAATGAGCATCTTTGAATAAAGGTAGGCGCCAAAAGAAACCGTCATAAAATACTTTCTGAGCGGTGTATGTAGGCAACTAAGATGGCCCCCGGTGGTCCTTCAAACGACAAGTGCTTTGAGGATTTTCAAGAGCTTCCTTGGCCAAGTAATACACACCACTGGAGAATTGATCCGCACATATACGAAAGAGATAGGGAATCATCCAAAAGAAAATAGCTTTAACACTCTTTAAAAACTTTCTCTTTTGATCTGAGTTGACATTTCCACTTGATAACAGAAAATTCCCCGCGAGGTAATTTGCTATATCGGACAAACCACGAAGTACTTTGGTTATCCACGAAGAAAGTCACTTAACAAATGTCTGCAGAGGACAAAGGTTTCGTAATCTCCAATAGAGATTAAAAACATAACTCATACCTGGTTTTCTTCGAGACGTGAAAGATGATCGGTTGCGTAGTTTTCAGCTCCTTTGGTATCAATCACTTTAAAATCGAACTCTTGAAGAAGTAAAACCCATCTAAGAAATCTTGCTTTGGCATGTTTCTTGTTGAAGAGGTATTTTAAAGCAAAATGGTCCGTGTAAACAACACTTTTTATTCATGATAAGATATGCGATCGAAATTTCTCCAAAAGCGATATACTAATGCAAATCCATCTCTTTTTTCTCCGTTTTGTGTAATTAATATTTTCTTCTGCTCGGTACATTATCTTGCTTGAATATTACTTGGGTCATAAGAATGCTTCTCAATCCTTTGCCCAAAAACCGCTCCAATTGCCATAAATCACACTTGCATCGCACATGATTCAAAAGTTGGTCCCAATTCGGAGCAATGAGAATTAGAGCTTCGGTCCTTGCTTTCATTTTCAATGTTTGAAAAGGCTAAGATGCAATCTTCTGAAAAAAATGATAGACTGTTTTTTCTCTAAAGATGGGTCATGGGTCGAGAATTTTTGGAAAAGTCTTTGATAAATCTTCGTTAGAATCCCGCATGCCCGAGAAAAACTCGAATTATCCATTGCGGGTTGTTGGGATGAGGAAGCTTAAGAAATAACATCAATTTTGGCCTTTAAACATCAACTTCAATTCCTTTTCTAGAATCTTATGTCCTAAAACAATTCCTTCTATAAAAAAACCAATGATATGGCCTCTTTTTTCCCAATTATAGTGCTAATTTGGTGTCCTTCACATCTTTTAAGACAATTTATCTAAATTGGCAAGACTACGACGAAAAAGATCTCCCAAGACTAAAAAAATCGTCACATAAAAACTTCCCTTGTTTTTCTCTAATCATATCGTGAAAAATGGCAATCCATACAACGTTGGAAAGAATCCCACGGGTGCATTGCACAAATACCAGACATGATGCATACGAGGTACGCGAAAGTACCGTATGGCACGTGAAATGTTATGTTTTTTACTCTTTGATCTTTAGGTCCATGGGAATTTGAAAAACCCCAGAAAAACCATCAAGAAACAATAAAACTCGTTTGCCCCCCGCAATCGCATCTAACATCTGGTCATGACAAAGGTATCGGAAAAATGGTCCTTTACAAGTTGCTTCTTCACTACCGAAGTCGAAATCAAACTTCTCCAACCCGTGACTAAATCTTGTAGGCACCAACTCCATTTTCTTCATTATGAGACAACGGTCAAACCAACCATATATTTAGTAACCACAATGGACCGGACTAACCCATGGACTATCCAGATTGGATAAAACAAATCCTAGCGACAAGAAGTTTTTCCTACTTCTTTCCTTGATGACGCACGTCGATGGATTTTACGGTTAACCCTCGCTTGATTTTAAGGACTGAAAGGTCGTAATCATCTTCTAACAAAGGAATTTGTGTGAGCAAAAACTCTGGAATCTATGCCTCGGATATCAGAAAAGGTTTTTCCAAGCAATTGCTCTGTTTTCTCGGTTTTTCCAGAACAATAATGAATGAGGTAATCTTTTCTTCTTGGCTCAAATCTTTTGAAATTATAACCTGGAAGCCTTGTTATTTTCCTCTAAAGAACGCATACTCGAGATGCGGAGGTAACTCTTATAAGCTCGACTTCGGGAAATTCTTCTGAAGTTTCTTTTGTTTTCAACAACTTTAAACGACTTTTTGAATATCCGTGTGCGATCAATCTCCTTGGTTGGGTGAGTAAATGGATCAATTGTTGAGAAGTGCCTCTAAATGAGAAAAGGGTACACCAAACACCTGGAGGATCATAGTACTAAGCATTGAAAACTGTGTGAAAACAGATCATCAATCGTCGATTGACTAAAACAAAGCAGTCGCTATTCCTCCAAAGATTAGAAAATCCACTTACATCAAAAGGAAGTAACGTTGTTGGAGATGAATTAGAAACAATCGAAATCAAAGTCTGGAGGAAGGATGTAGTAATCAACGGAAATCCGGAAAATCAAGGACTTCCTTCTGTGAGTACTCTTCCACAATTAGCATCAATTTAGATCTAACTCATCATACATGAATGCGAGATTGTTGTTAAAGCAAATGGAAGCAGTGCATCACCACATTTAAAGGGTTAACGCTTGATCATCATTTCCAAGATTAATCTCTTCCCTCGAAAACATCGATTAAAGCATGAGCCGTCCCTGCGAAAAGGCCGCCCGAAGTATTAAATGGTACCCTCGAAGGATCGGCTAAAAAACAAAGAACAACGAAATCGAGTCAGGGACAGAAAAGTAAAACACATTCCCTACTTGTGAACAAAAACATTTTCAGCTACAAAACCGGATTGGTTTTGGAAATAGTACGGTCGAGACGACTAATCTAATACCTATTTTTGTTTCGGTTATCCTGAGGAGTTGAAAGCTTAGTCCAAATGATAACGGCATCAATTGATAAACTAAGCCACCTAAAATCGCAAGGCTAAGTAACTATCAAACTCTGAAAGTCCATTGAAATGAAGAAATCGACCGGCTGGGTCACCACCTAGCTTCTTTCTGGAAGCTTTTTTAGGAACAACACCGCAACTACAAATTTTCATGTCAATGGTGTTTTGGTTAACTCAATTAACTTTACTTTGTTGTAAGCCATACATTTTAAACATCGGAGCAGCAAACTTTGGCATATGAATGAGAGCATCCGCGAAACTTAGCTCAAAGTGAAGATTACGGAAGATTTCCATAAACTTGGAAGCCAGGATATCATCCTTTTCACGAATCTTTTCTTTGTTGAGTCTCGATGGGTAAGGTAAATTAGGTTTGGCTTTGTTGGCAACGAAAGAAGGTTCTTCGATTGGTTCTTTGTCTTTGGTTTGTTCATGGACAAATGGAGGAGGTTGGATGTCTTCGGTGCTTGGTAGCTCCGTATCCTTTGTCACCTCACTTTCCTTTTCCACCACCGGCGGTGGAATTGGAGGTCCATTGTATGAAACACCACTACGAGTTGTAATTGCCTTGGCTTCATTTCTTGGGTTTGGAATGGTATTGCTTGGTAAAGAACTTGAACTTGAAGGTTGGTTGGTATGATAATTTTGCATGAAACCGAGCATCATTTTCTGAAAATCATCTTGCTTCTTTTGAGACTCATTGTAAACTCTTTGAAAATCATTTTGAAAATTATCCAACTTCATTTGCAAATTATTCATGTTCGCATCATTGGCTTTAGAATAATTCTCAAATTCCGTTTTAGACACGCTATTTGTTGGAGGTTGGTGAGGTAAAACTTGATTGATTTGTGGTTGATTGGTTGGTGTTTGGTATGGTGGAGCTTGATAAACTTGATTTTGACGGTTTTGATTAAAATTTCCTCCACGGTTTTGGTTGAAATTAGGATTGGTTCCTTGATAACGGTTTTGGTTGGCATTGGTTATTGATACCGGCGTTGGTGGTCTTGTTAGTCTTCAATATTTAAGGGTTCGTTGGAGAAAATCATTGGCTGTGCTTTGTGATATTGTTTTAATTATTCTTGCTAAAACAGAGAAAAGCTGAGCGCGCGCGAGAGCTGAGAGTAAGACGACATTGTAAAAAGTGATTTGATCCTCACGTAACACAACTTCCGCAACTCTTTACGGTGCTTGAGGAACAACATAATTTCATTTACTCAGCCAGTGTTTAATTTTATATAGGCATCTTATCCGCAAGAGAAAGCGCTATTTTTGCTTATCGAAAGAATTATAAAATAAGAATTAAAAGGAGTACATCCGACTCACTAGTTAACTAATTACACACTTCTTATAACAATCTTTTGTCTATTATTCTTCACACTATAAGCGCTAAACAGAGTAGCATTTTGTCCAAGAAATTAAACTCTGCAATCTAAATGATATTGAGAGGTGGTAAGTATAATGTGTTTATGGTTACATGTTTGAGTAATATTGACCTTTTGAAAGTGGACAGTATTCCTTTTATTTAACGTGATCCTTGCTTCTTTAAAGGCTTCGTTGTTTGATAAAATGTTATTGATCTCATTTCGTGAGTGAAGTGTTTTGAAGGGAAGTATTGTGATTGGTGATTAAAGTCTCACATGTAGAATTGATCGTTGTCTTTGTTATAACCAATCTCGGGCTTCTACCGTCTAGAGAAAAAGAAAAACAAATGCTTAAGCGAAGTTAATTTTCGATTCTTCAGGTCTAAAAGTTGGAAGAAATTATGATTATTAAATATTAGATGTATTGTGGATACTTGCGTACAGATATTTTGGGAATTGCACTAGTTTATTAAAGTTGCTTGTAAGATACGATATTTGTGGGATACAGGATAATAGTGTAAGACTTCTTAAACTGAATGTGCTTGTAACATTTGAGCCATCGGTTTGCGATGGCCCATTGGAAAACTTTTTGTCAACTTTTGTTCAACATATGAGTTTGGTGTGACGACTCTAACGAGATTGAGTTAATGCGCATAAAAAGAATAAACATACAATTATATCGCAAAAATTTTAATTAAATTTTTTTTTTTTTTTTTTTTTTTTAGCAATGAATTTTAAACTTACACTAAGAGACTTAAACCTAATAACAACTACTTCCACGTACTCTAAATTTCTTTTCAAATGTGAGCCGTACGTCTAAGAGCACAAAAGCAATGTTAAATCTTGGATTACAATTGGGAAAAATTGCATTTCACCGAAAGTGAAATGAGAATATCTCTATGAAAATATTATTTGTTGGTGTTCGTATACCATCTTGGTGAAATTTTATTTCTGAATTAAAAAAATTTTGTTTGTTTTTTTTTTTTTATATTTTTGATTTTCTATTGTTTTTTATCTTTTTTTTTTTTTTTTTTACTTATTCTAAAAGAAAAGAAAATAGTTTTTTACTTTTTAGATTGTAGAGAGTATTTTTTGGATTGTTTGGATTTATACAAAATTTATTAAACTTGCGAGACGAAAGATCTTCAAATCCAAACAACAAACTCGAACGATGAACGCTTACACAAGTCCCCTTAAGCGCGCCCAAAAACTATTGTGAGTTTTTAATACCGTAAAGTAATAATATAAATTTATATATTCCCGTAAATGACGATAATAACCAATGTAACTTGATAAAATTCACTTCTCAAATATAAAAATATAATATAAAAGTACTAATGAAAACCGATTGGACACCCGTTTTCCCCAAAAAAAAATATATAATATATAAAAACGACTCGCTATTATTCCGGAGCTGTTAGGGGTGTATACTGATTGTATAAGAAAAGAGTTAGTTTGTTGAATGATGAAACTAAAAGTATTAACAGATTCTAAACTTTGGATCAGAAACTAAGTAAATATAAATTTCATATGAGACATTTATAGAAAACAAATTCATGTTATATCTTTAAAAATATTACTTAATTCGAAAACCTAAATTAATGCTATAATAATTGAGATAAATTATTTTTTTTGGTATTCTTTCGATTTTTTATGAAATTAGAGATCTGACTTGATATAAATAATAAAAAAATCGATAGGAAATTATAAAAAGAAAAGTAATTGAGATAAATTAAAAAATTAATGGGGTAGAGTATGTAAAGTTAGTTCTTATAAATTTTTAATAATTGGTTTCTATAATGTTTGAGTGTGTAATGATAGGTATTTATTGAGATTGGTTTTTTTCTGGGTTTTATTTGGGTAATTTATTTTGGTTATTTTTATATGATTATTAACTTGTGTTAAAAAAATATTTTTTTTTTGGTTTTTTGTTGTTTTTTGTTGTTTTTAGTACTCTCTCACTTAAATTATTTATATTTGGGTTGTTTAAACTTGATGGAATAAAATATTTATTAATTTAATTGGTTTGTTTGAATATTATTAAGTTGGTATAGTAATTATAATTTTTTTTTTTAAAAGTTATTTTTTTTAATTTAATCATGGTTAAATTTATTACATTTGTTAAGGTAGTTTTGTTTTGGTTATTTAATAATTTTGGTGGGGAGTGATTGTGTGAAATTGAAGTTAAGTAAGTTAGTTATAGGTTTATTATTTATAGTGTTTGGTTTTTAGTAGAGTTATATTTATTATGGTTTAGGGTTTATTTATTTTGGGTAGTGTATTTTGGGATTTATAAAATTTAGAGTTATTGGTATTGATATTAGGGGGGGTGGGTTGTGGTTTATAGGTTGTATGGGTTTTAGTTTATATGGTGAGTGGATTGTATTTTGGTTAGGGGTAGTGTTAGTATTAGTTTGTTAGTAGAGATTTAGTATGTTATTGTGATTGTATTATAGGTATTGGATGGGTGGTCATTGAAAGTCGGGGGATAATTCACTACTTTATAAAAGCTACTTAATCAAACTACTTAGCAAGTCCTCAGCTTTATTTAGGGAAACACAAAAAGAACAAAGTAAACAAATAAGAACCTTACTTCCCACAAACAAAATGAACCAGCTATTGTGGCTTATGCTTAATTAATTCCACAGAAGCCCTTATATTCAAATCACAACCAATACTAAATCAAACTACCCTCACAACTACAGACCCATAAACACTCAACCCCCATCCAATGCCAAAGTCAATGTCTTGCAATTTCAACAAACAATCACAAATGCTTCACAAGAAGTAAGAGGACACACAATCATTAAAGAAATAACACTTTTATTAAAAACTGAAATAAAGTTTACAATACGAATTGAAATAACATGAAATTGAAGTTACATTACTAAAAAAAACTGAATTGAAAAATTAAACTACTACAATAATAATACTTAAAAAAATTCCACCCCCATTATCTCACCCAACTGGACTGATGGGTGGGGGGTATATATACCCATAGCCTTGACACCTCCCATCTTCTTAGTCCTTCTTTTCTTCATCTTGACCCGACCATCTCTTCTCTCGTCCTTGATCTAGCTTTAGCCGTTGATTAAAGTGTGTGAAAACGATCTATTGATGTGGGGCATAATGAGTTGTGATTATTGATGTAAATAATCACACACTCCATCACCCAATATATCGTTAGATTTGCCAGGTGATGGTAGGGCATGGTTGATAGTGAGGATGGTATAAGAGGTGTGAGGGTCATCTAACCATTAGTTAATTTGGTGTGGTAATGGTTAGAACTAGGGTTTCTTGTGTGTTCGTTGTGTGTATGAGATAATTCTTTTGGGTAAAATATCACATAACTTTTATTGAGTTATAAGTTAACCGGTAGTCGGTAAGGTTCGTAATTGTGTAATCGGTTGAATTGTTAGGGCTTTTGATATAGTGTTGAAAAGGGATCATGGTAGTTTGACCTCGGTCCATTTGACCCCCCCTTCTTGTACACATTGGGGAATTACATATCGCCCTTGTGTTTGCAAGCACAAATAAGCTATAATTAACTTTGGCAATGCATATTCAACCCTTACGAGAGATAAAGACCAATATTGATTTTTTGTTGACTGTGGTTACTGCATGAATTAGAACTAGCTGATCTCTCTCTTCGCGTTGAGTCTTGAGCGTCTTGATCACTCATCGCGTTCCGTGTCGTTTTACTGTTTTCTTGTAATATTTGACATATCCATACCTCACACATATAAACTCAGATACAAGCACATTTTTGCCATTTGATCCGTTTTTGGTTTATTTGAGAGAGTTTTATCTAAATAGATATTGTATTTCTACACTTATCATTATTCAAAACTTGTGCCCTGCTAACTAGGTGTCGTACACACAATATTCCGCTCACAAAAGCACACCCTCTAAAAAACAGCACACGCTCTAAAAAACACAACACAAACAGCCATTTTTAATCGGGAAAAAAAAGGAAAATTGGTTATGGCATACGCCATGGACATGGTCTTGTTGAGTGCGTGAATGGCTACGGTTGCCAAGGTGCTGACATAAGGCCAGCCATGACGTTTGGAGCGGCATGTACGCCATGATACCATAGCTCTTAGAGCAAAACTTTCTTAATTTGTGAATTCTTTTTTATAATTTGCTTTAATTAAGCATTATTTAAAAAGTTTATGAAGAATGTTATTGCTAGCCGTATATGATACATGCTCAAAATGGCTATAACCTTCTTTGACTTCTTCGCCAAATTTTTACCGTTCATTTCGCTTCTATCAACAACAACAACAACGTTACCTAATCTCGCCTAAGCAGGGTATGAGGGAGGTGGTATGTAGACAGATCATGCCTCTGTCCTTGGCTACCCTTGGGAAAACACTCGGGTAAAGAGACAAATTAGCTACAGTATGAGCAGATACATTTTTGCCGCACGTGGCGAAGATCCACTTGCAATGAAAAAGCTTATATTATTGGATTTTATTAATCTCGTAGTGCATTATCTTAATTGGGAACCGGTTTAAAGTTCGTTGCCGTATATGCACACACACACACACAAAAAAAAACTTTTATATTATACGCCTATACGGGTAATATCTAGACGTCATACATGCATAAGGCCAAGCTTTTCATATTGGGCATGTATGCAGGTTGTACAAGGTCTTGTGAATTGTGGCTCAATATCCCCTTCCTTCTCTTGAAGCCAGAAACAACCCTTAATCCTCATGTGTTCAGCACAACAGTCAACATACTTGGGTCGACCCAACACTAAACCAACGGGTATGAAAAAGTAAAGGGAATCACAAACAATAACCTTAGAAACCAATTATAAAAGAGTAATTGCCATTGAATCGGGTCCACGAGGCTAAGAAGCCTGGGTACAATGTTTTGACAAACAATCTGGAATCAGTAAAATTTCTGACTTGATCAGATTTTTAGACCATATCATCAAGTGCTTGATGCAACAAAAACAAACCACCATCTATGTATGTACGTATGACAAGAAAAGAAAAGCAAATGGGATCTGTACCATCTAACTTTCCAAGCAGGAGAGGATGATGACGAAGGTTTTGGTGACGCCTTGCAAATGGGGCACCAGTTCTTCAGTTGCAGCCACTGGCTTATGCATGGAGTATGGTACCCGTGTCCACATTTCAGACTTCCTATTTTATCTCCTCTCACAAACTCCTCCTGCAAGAATACGAAAAACCGAAGCATTAAATTTACCGATTTTACTAATATCTAACCTTTTCTGGTAAATGATACTTGATATATGAAATAAGTTCATGAATACTCTTATTTTTATCTCAAATGAGATATCTGCTATAGCTCGATGATTCTTTTGCTTAAACAAGAGCACGATTAGATGTGGCAAATGGGTAGGTCTGGTAATGGGTGAGAGAGTGGGTTCGTGTCAGAAATGGTAAACTTGTCGCCTGATATCTCGATAATACAAAACAATTGAGGTTTTAGTCATTTTGAATATACTTTTAACGAATTCCAAGTTGTTATAACAAATCGACCTTTTCACCCATAACCGATTCTAACCAAAACCATGAGTACATTATTCACATGAGTACATAAACATTTACATTAACAATTCAAAGTGATTTTAAACTACGTAAGCAGATAATATTAAAATAGTAATTAGGATCACCTGACAGATGCTGCATTTGCTGTCATCTGCACCTGAATTGCACCCTGTTCTTTCCTTTTCTAAATGCACAGATTCAAATACGCTTGTCTTAATGCATTTTGACAATTCCTCTTCAGATAATGATGTGCTCACTGTACCCATTTTCTCTTTAAGCAAGAGTAGTTCCTTTACGTAAAAGCAGATGACAACAAAGTTTAGCATAAAACTTCTTTTTTTTTGTTGGACCTATAATGTTATAAACGTAAGATAGGGTACCAAATATGTAATTACAGTTATAGGCCGTTATAGACAGTTATTTTGGCAGTTACAAATGAAAGGATACAACTGTTGGATTACA
>BQNB010124526.1:1663-19924 GCA_026074375.1 Tanacetum coccineum
ACATCTAACCAATTCAATGATTTTAGCCAATTGTGTAAACTTGATACATAAGGCAACCCACTAACCATCAGCGACTTACATTTTCTCCGGCGACCTACAGACGACTTTTTAATACTATAAGGCGACCTTTATTTTTTTTATAATAATAATCAAGGAATCAAATTAGCCTTTCAATAGTTACGTGTTAAATTGTCGTTGAACCGTAAATTATCCCGCGTAAAACTGAAAAACGTCATCGGATGCATTCGAGCTTCAGACTAAGCTTAGTTTACTCATAAAATACTTGATTTGAAGTTTCTATAGTGTTACGTATAATTATGAAATATGATATAAATGTGTAAATATATAAACATTTGTTGCCGCCTTAAAAAAGTCATGCCGCTACGGCTTACGCTAAAGTTTGAGGCTTGGTGATGCCGTCATGCCGATCAAGATACAAAATTACACAGATACAGAGATGAACTAGAGCAGATTCAAACGGATGCAGATTTTGATGGATGCAGATTCAGACAGACAGAACAACAGATTCAGGCAGCACCAGATTCAAATAGCAGCACATTCAGACCGCGCATACAATAGATCCAGATTCAGGCAGACAAAAGTAGTACCAAGTAGTCTCATATGCATGACCAGACAATATCCGATATAGTTAGAGGTCAAACCAGATAGATGCAGAGCCAAACGTAACCAAATGCCAATTCAATATCGATACAAATACGAAACTAAACTCAAATCGAACAATTACTCCATAGCCGATTTTTCCAATTCCAACTACCCAAAATCTAAAACAAATAGCCTAAAACATACACCAAATTCAATCCAAAGGCCTAAATAATCACCAAAAGCCCAAATTTACCAAATACTAATCTATTGACTCATACCAATATTCTACAACGAAAGAAAAAAAATGACAAAACTGATACACATACCCAGATTACTCACGTGCACAAAATCAGTCCAAACAAACAAATTCCAAGTAAGAAAATTCAATCGTACCTTTATATTCAAACCATAAAGATCGATCCTTCAAGCCAAAACCAAAACCAAAACCAAAACAAACCTTTTTTTCCTTCTTTTTTTCATAGCTTTTTTATTATGGCTCTTGATCCACAACAGCAACAAAATCGGGATCCCTCCGGGTCATCAATAATTAGTTGATGACCGGAGGATGACAATATATAATGACTTGAACCTAAATACCAAAATACTTTTATTGATTGAATGCTTTACATATGAGATAACATATGTATTTATACTAAATACATAGCTTTGATAATAAGCAACTTAAACCCTAGACTTAATGGACCACAAGCCCGCAATCGGGCTTGGGCCAATGTCTCGTCTAACACAAAACACTCAACTCTCAAACACGATCAAAACGTATTGATCTTTAATACAGACACTATCAAGTTATCACCGATGATAACTTGAATAATTGAACCCAATGAAGAATTAATCATGGAGATAAACCCTAGATGATAACTTGTGCTTATATAGCACAAAGTTACATCTAAGACCTTCATCTTTGGAACTTGACATATCCAACTGAAACTTCCTTTGCATCTAAAATCAACTATGAACAATTGTCACTATAAGCCCTTGAAGTTATGCAAGCCCATTATTTAACAATTAAGTAATTTTATAATAATAAATGTATCAGTTGTTAATGTCAATAAACTCACTTGATTTTTTAAGGCATTTTCTTTCCCTTAACTTTCAATATTACTGCCCGTGTTGAACACTGGCTATGAGCTACTCTGTTGTTTATTTGACAACTTAATTCTCACAAACAATATATATGTTTTTGGATTTATAAATTATTTTTAATCTTGATCTTATATAAGACGTGTACGATCACAAATCGAGGGTATGTAGATACTTATGATGATAATTAAGATGAAGATTTTGGGTTAATTAATTTTCAGTATGTTGATCTTTAGAACAAGTATTTAATCTTGATGAAGTAATATAAGGTGCCGTTTGGGTTTTAATTTTGAATAGCTTGATGAAGTAATAGCTTTAAAAAAACTGTTACAAAAACACTAATTTGTGGTTTGTGATATTTGGAACCAATCTACTAAGAACTTTTGAGTATATGTGGTGCCTTTTGGGTTTTAAATGTTATTTGATAAGTTTCATTTTGGTTGTGATTTATGTTATAGTGGAGGTTGAAGGTGGCCGGAGCTAATTGGTGGTGGTGGGGGATTTAAAAAGAATAAAGATAAACTCTAAATTTGGCTAAACTAGAGATATAGCTAAAATGAGCGTTGGATGTTTAGGGTTTGATTGTGATTTGTAAACCGTTAAAAAGAACATACAGATGTGGAGGTAATCATGAAAGAAGATGGTGGTGGATAATCATGGTTTTGAGATGAAGATGGTAAAACCGTAAAAGGAAGAAGATGAGATCAATTGTAAAATGACCAAAATACCCTCACGTGGGTATCACATGAGGGCAGTTAACGTGCGTTACTGAAAGCCGTTAGAGTGAGGGACCAACGACAGAAAACGTTTCCCACTTAAGGACGGACGGTGCAACTTTTTCGGTCAAGGGACGAATGGTTGCGGTCAACGCAAACCACAAGGACGAACGGTGTAGTTTACTCTAAAAAAAATCATAACAAAGTAGAAAAAAAAGTAAAAAAAAAAGACATTGAGAGGTGTTAAGACACCTCATCCACATCTAGTTCAGTAAGAGGTTTATGCCTCTTACTGCCTCTTAATGACTTGAAAAAAACAAACAGTCTTAATGAAACGAATGTCTGACCGCGTCTGAATGAGTCAAATTAAGATGCTGTTAAGAGCCATTTCTAAAAAAAAACGCACACTTCCTTTGATCTTGATCTGTGTTTTAAACACAAACAAAAACCTCCTCAACCCTTGTGAGATCTAAACCGAACGTTTTTTATATTCTTTTTATCAAGATCAAGATAGATATACGTGGTTGGGAAAAACTTCATTTTTTTTTTCAAGAACACCAACCTTTTTTTCAAGATAGATTTATTTTTCATTTTGTTATACTTGTTTTTGTTTATCAAGATGATCAAGATTTCTATTTATCAAATCTTGTTTTTTTTGCTTAATAAAATTAAAACAAATCTTGTTTACATGACCACAGTTTAAAAGATGGAGGACGAAAGGGGCTAAAAGGTGGTAAGTTTTTTTTAATGTAAGTGGGTTTAGATTAATTTTTATGGGCTGTAAATATTTTAAACCCACTAAATTGTATGAAGGCCTCATTTTATTTTAATCGTATATAAATAAAAATTACCTGTTTCATTTTAATCTTATATAAAAATTACCATCTCTCTCTAAATGAAAACCAAGAAACAACCCGATGGAGATTTCCAATGTGCTGTTTGCACTAGGTTTTTCCCTGATCGGGTGTCAGTGATTACTCACTTGTGTTGGAGTGACCACGAGAACCAGTTGAATGACGATCTTCTTTTAGGGATTGCAGTGAGTTCTTTTTTATGTATTTATATGTTTTTTTATTTATTTTATATAATGATTTGATTTGATTTGATTTGATGATATATGTTTTTTAGGAACAGTTTTATGAACCGGAGGATGAGGATGTCTATATGCATCAACTCCTTGTCAGGATTAGGCGTATTCAGGATAGGGTCCGAGATATATATGAGCAAGTTTGTCGAGCTTACATTTGGTACGACCTTTTAGGGTCTGAAGAAGACAAAATAATGTATGCCATGATGTCGTCGCTCATGGAGGCGAGGGCCCAAACTTTGAAGTTAGAACTTACCGAATGCCTGGTCAACTTGGCTTCGGAGTTTAAGAGATGGGAGATGTGATGTTTCGGCTTTTTACTTTGTTTTGATTTTTGTTTGTGTTTTCTGCATTGACTTTTTTTTGTTTCTTCATTTATTTAATTGTAAGTTTGTTTGTTTGATATCAATATTGACCAAAATCTATTTAGTCAAAGATATAATATTTATAAATCTATACCATATTTATTCTGTTTACAGTACCAAATTGTATTTTGTCAAAGATATCAATGATGTGCCCTCAAGACACATAGCATTTTATACTATTTTCTTTTCATTTAATACTTACATCAATAACTCAATTGACCACTAATTTCCCTCGTCATTTAATTTTCCATTATCATCACATTGTTTTCCCTCCAACATTTCCCACAAAATCTCAATGTATAAATTTGATTATTCATCCAATTCTATTATTTTCTATAATAAACATGCACCACTAGCAAGGGTTATAGAAAGCGTGAGGCGTGGCGTGGCGGCATGACCAAGCCTCAAACTTTAGCGTGAGCCGTAGCGGCATGACTTTTTTAAGGCGGCAACAAATATTTATATATTTACACATTTATATCATATTTCATAATTATACGTAACACTATAGAAACTTCAAATCAAGTATTTTATGAGTAAACTAAGCTTAGTCCGAAGCTGGAATGCATCCGATGACGTTTTTCAGTTTTACGCGGGATAATTCACGGTTCAACGACAATTTAACACGTAACTTATAAAAGTTAAAATAGTGAACGGAAAAGTTTAAAAAAATGACCTGAAATTTACGGGGTGTTACAAAATTCGCCATTATTTTTTTCCTCATTTGTTAATATTATGACCTACCTCTTTTCACGCAAGAAGGGTATTCCTCATGCAAACCTCGACTCTTCATGGTCCTATCATTTTCCCTACCCTGCACCGCAAAAAACATAGAATTCGGAAATCAAGAATTCAGATAATACAAAACACACAATTTTATCAATTTACAAACAAAAAATACCCGGACAACATTCTCATGTTGAACCTGCATACCCTCAATCTGTCTAAAAGAAGGATGGTTGATTAAGCCTTATGGTGTGAGTAGTTATGGCATAGGTTTTCACGCTGTCACGGTATACGAAGCCATCGGACTGCGAGTAACTGAAACACAATCGACATTAAAGCCCGTCACTTTTTAACACATCCGGTGCATTTGAATTTCAGCTTGACCTAACCAAAACCCAACACCTTAATTCTAAAAGAAAGAGTCATTAGCAGATAAGGAATTTGGAGTTTTATCATTCTAATTACGCATTGGTTTTTTTTATTGGGAGAATTTCATTCATGTCCTTGGAAAATATCAATATTACTTCGATATCCTTACAAAAATTTAAATTACATCAATATCCTTAAAACTTTAAATTACTCGCTTATATCTAAATACATATTTTTATTGTATATTAAATGTTTTTGTATACTTAAAAATTATTTAAATGTTAATTACTAAGTGATTATAACTTTTTTATCCTTTTCACTTTTAATACAAAGAAATAAGACCAAATTTTACTTTGACTTTCACGAATTGTTGCTTCTTCTTCATTGTTATTCATTTTAATTAAAGTCTGACAAGTTAAAATCCTATAAAAATAACCAGATGCTTTATAAAAGACTCTAGTGTTTTATTAACAATAAAATTGTTTTAGGCTTGAAGGAAACGAAGATTGCCACGAATGAGAGTTTTAGTGGAGATTTTATATATACTTCAATATAAATCAAATTATTGAAATAAGATAGACATCAACAACAATTAGACACAAGTAGACAACAATTCATAAACTGAAAAGTATTGATAAAAATTTAGAGATTTACTGGGAAGCAAAATTTTTTGAATCCTTCTTTGGTTGTAAATGAGACTTAAATCGGTATAATTAACCCAAATCTAAAACAGTTAATCAATTTGAAATATTAATAGATTGAGTTGTGATAAGAAAAGAAAAATAAAGAAGTTGAAGAAACCTCATGAAGTAGTTAAAGAACATTAAAAAGGGTATAAACGGCATATCACTAGAATTGGTATAGTAAAATCTTTTTGGAATGATTAAATTTTGTATTTGGATATGCATGTGTATTATAAGGATTCGATAGGATATTCATGTAATTATAAAATTTGTAAGGATATTGAAGTAATATTGATGTTTTTTAAGGATATAGATGTAAATGTTCTACACATTCATATGCATATGGTGTAATGGTGCAATCAATGTCAATTAATGCCTTAATAATGATTTCATAATTTCTCTGGTTATAAAAACCTTGGAGTCAAATAATACCTGCCAATTAATTGTCATATTAATGTCCCATTTAATTTACAGTTATAAACCTTTGAAACAAATAATAACAGCCAATTCAATTGTCAATTAAGGACACATTAATTTGCAGTACCAATCGAGTGTTACTGACATTAACCATTTTCCTCCATTCCAACTTTTCTTCTTTGAGACTCGATATCTCATTCACACTAACTCTATTTTGGACATATACTGGCTCGACCTGGCCTTACATTTAATAATTATATTTACTAATAATTATTTATGTCCAAATTTAGTGAAAAACCACTTTTCCACTTAAAATTTTCCAACATTCCCCATTGAATGGAAATCGGTCTCTTTTTTGAAAAACAAACTCGAATTTTCGGCGAAATTTCTGCAGTTGAGTCCTGCATAGGATAGGTAGGTGTGACCCTTTGAACCTTCCCTTGTGAGATGCACTTAGCCTCCTAGATCTGAGTAGACGCGATGTCCTTGAACTCAGCCTCTGTTTACGTAGACGACAATACACACTCACACACGACTCTCCCTGACATTGTCAAGTCCTCATAGTCGTGCCCTTTATGGTCATGAGCACTAGCCTGGTTCTGCGAGAGCTCTTAGGAATTGCGCCCCCCACAATTCCCTTCGAAGCGACCCTGTACTTCTCTCTCACATAGGTGATTTCATACTGAATCATTAAAAACATATGTTTTGCGATTTCATCTTGAATCATTATGCTTTGTGATTTCCACCTGAATCACACAAGCCATATGTTTAACCTCTCAACAAGTCACATTTGTTATAGGAATGGACTAGGATGTTACAATTTAAGTAACACCCCCATATTGACGTGACTTCCCCCACATTTCTATGATTAGGTTGTCCTATTGAACCTAGATCTTGGGATCTCCAGTCAACTGGGTTAGGTTTTCCTTCATAGAAACTCATTCCTTTAAGGGCTTTAGTCTCATTCCTTTAGACGACTCTCTAACTAAAAAAACTTTCCCTTCATGTTAAGCCTTCGCAGCGGATCCACCGATGTTATCCATTGACTTTACGTAGTCAATTGTGATAACTTTGTTTGAGAGTAGTTGTCGCACCAATCACCGTCTATGATGAATATGTCTCGACTTACCGTTTTACATTGTGATATGAGCTCTGTCAAAATTCAATTGACTATCACACTTGATACACATGGCCGTTACCGGTTTACGCCATCTTGGTATGTCCTTTACGAATTAATCGTAAATATCCCGCATATTTTATAAATTTATCTTAAATGATAAATTCAGATTTCATCATAGATTTAGCTATCAGCGTCTGTTTGAAATATTGTCAATATTTCTAAGACATAGCTTCCACTTAGCGTAAATACATCCGCTCTAGTGGATCTAGATTCTTATTCCTCCAAGAATCCGTATTTGCATTACTCTATCATTTGATAGTAGCCGTATATCTTCCATAATGCAATCATAGTACTCATGTAATACTTATTCAAATGGTCCCCACTTGAATTACTGGTATATCTACTTAACCTGACTATGAGTTCTAAATCAGGCCAGACGCATGTCATTAAACACATAAGATGCCCAATATTCTTTGAGTATTTAAAATGGGCAACACCTTTAGATTAAAAGATGTCATTGAATTCTAGCTTGGCCGGAACCCCCCACAGTGAACCTCTCAAGAATATTGTCCTTACAATGTTTTTAACTTAACACAAATCCATATTGGTTCACATCCAAGAACCATATCCAACAACTAATGAAGTTCATGTCAAATCTTGACTCCAACATACCATTAGTGGATTTGTTTATCTTCTTATCACTTCTAGTGATAATTATACCATCTATGTATAAACACAGGAGTACACATATACATCCATTAATTTCGAATCCATATTCTTACATGATATGGTGAAATTTGATGTCCTTGTTTTGGAGTTTTTCTTAAGTCATATAATGACTTAACAAGCCTACAAACTTTGCTCTCTAATCCAGGAGCTATGAAACCCTGTGGTTGGTTCATATATATTTCTTCTTCTAAATCTCCGTTTAGAAATGTCGGTTTCACATCCATTAGGTAAACTTCCAAATTCCTTAATGTGGCAATAGCAAGTACCATTCTAATCGAGGTTATTCGCGTAACAAGAGAATAAGTATCAAAGTAATCTAGACCTTCGCGTTGTCTAAATTATTTGATTACCAATCTTGCTTTGTGCTTTGCAATGGTGCCATCGGCTTTCATCTTCTTCTTGAAGATCCATTTATAGCCTAGTGGTTTACAACGGGAAAGTAAAACCACGAGCTTCCAAGTATGTTTTGTATAATAGAATCTATTTTACTTTTATTGCTTATTTCACATTGCGGCCATTCGAGAAGTTACCGCTTCTCGGATAAGAAGTAGGTTCATTTCCTACCATAAAGAAACAAAATCGGGTCCAAACGATTTCTCGGTTCTTGCCCTTTTGCATCTTCTAGGTTCAACCTCTTCTTCCTTGGGTTGATATTATCTCTCATCTTAGAGATATTAATCATTCCATGTTGTCTTTGGATTTGGACAAACTTCATCTTCTATTCCAGATGATCTTTCCAATTTACTTTGTTAAACACGGAAAGATTTTCAAAGGAAGGAAGCACTTCTTTATCCGATTATCGTATCCTTGTGTATATCAACAAACACAAAGAAACCATAAGTACTACTATTATGAACATATACTAAGAACATGCAATTCATAGTTTCAGGTCAAATTACTTTGAACCTTGATGTTCATTGCAGATATCTTAGCTAGTAACCCCATATTTGTCAATACTTATAACGATAGGTCTTCTTCTCATCCATAGTTCATAAGAACTATCTTATATTCTTTACAAGGGATCTTATCTAAAAGATAAGTAGCCGACTCGCTTTCCCCCACATGTCATGGCTTAAACCAGGACTTAAGAACATGGCACTAACCATATCTTCTAAGGCACGATTCTTTTCTATATCAAGTGCAATAAATTTGTGTCTAAATTTAGAAATGGAGACACAAATTCACCTCCGATATGACTTCGAACCACCTTGTTTCCGATAATAAATTGATTCTCAACTTATTTATATAGAACAATCTTGTCTATATCCTTACTCTCAAGTAATATTTTATACCACCGTCAGCAAATATGAGGAAGTACTCGCTATTCGATACCTTAGTAGGTATCAATCACATAAAATCATGTGAATCATATCAAGGGGTTCGGTTGTTTTCGTTCAACCGAGAGAAAAGACAATCTTGTCATTTGGCTTCAACACAAGTTTTAATTTTGTAGTCAGTGTCAATACAAAACATGGGTATCCAATTTGGTTTAATTAGACAACATATTGAGTTATAGTTTAAAACATGTCTGAGTCAGCCATGCCATACATTTAAATAATCAAATAAGCTAAATTCATACTGATTTTACTAAAATGACCGTTAGAAAATACATTTAGCTTAAATATTTTAAAGGCGTAACCCTGTCGGGACTCAAATTATGTTATTCGTTAACTCAATTTTGATTCAAACACAGAATGAAAGCCAAATTTCACTAAGCAACCATCCGGACACAAGATTACTACGAACCTCCGGCACGTACAACGCATTGGTTAACTTACTCTTTTCCAGATGTGAATCACATCTCCTTTTCCCTTGATATTAGCAGTTGGAGAGTTGCCCAAATTCAATCTCTCCATTTCTCAAGCTGCATTGAATGAGATATAAAAATCTTATCACCCTATACATGAACATGACTACCGAAGTGCTCTATCCACATTACCCTAAGGTCAGATTCCCTCATGGCCTCAGTTTTTATGTCATTCAGGCCATATAACGCATAGTTATGGCACATAAGGTTTCTGAATGCTTCAAAGCATCTACCGTACACGTAACTTTAGTATCGGCCTCCTTTTTAACAAGTTCGGGAGCAGATCCTTTAACGTCACTCGTGACATTCCATATATATTGTTAATACGAGGTCCCATGATTAGTTTAAAACTAATTTGGTACTATTAACAACGTGCTCAATCACATAGTGTTTCTTAACAAAACCGATTTTAATCGACTTTTGTTTAAAACACTAATGTTTTGTAAGATCCGTTATACAAAACCACTTTAAAGGAAGTCTTTCGACTAAACAATTAAACAATATCGCCTATTACATAATGTTTTTTAACAAAAAAAAATGCATATGTAATATGATGTCAATTTTCATTAAGAAGATCTTAATAGATATGTTTCACATGATCTATTTCTAGAATGAAACTCAACAAGGTTTCAGTAGATCCACTATTCTAAAGAAACTCAACAAGGTTTCTATAGAACTTCTTTGTACCAGCATCTTTTGTTTTGTGCTTGCGTTCCAATGACTCCCATAATTCTTTGGCAGTCGTGGTTTTGCAATACACGTTGTACAAAGAGCCCACCAGACCATTCAGAACATAGTTGTGACACAAGAAGTCTGAATGTTTCCATGCTTCCACATCTTGACAAACCTGGGCATTAGGGGTTTGTCTTCCTTAGGAGGTTTCCACCTGCGGTGACAGTTCATCTTTAAGAACCACGCAAGGTTTAAAGTTCCGAGATAGAAGAACATCTTCCGTTGCCACCTCTTAAAATTCTGCCCATTAAAATTTTCTAGTTTTTCAGCATGATTAGCAACTATGTTGGGAACTGGCGCACCAGTTACGTTTACAGGTTTAGTCACTAACGTGACAGATAAAACACAAACAATTAAATAAACTGTAGTAATCGGTATCCAAGAAATTCAATATTGAATTTCCTATAACCTTGTACCGGATATGCTTCAAAGAAACTCAATCTTGGTTTCACATGATCGATATTTGTCATGATTTGCAAACCTTGGTTAGTAATTGGCGCTACCTATTACATTCAGACGATTCTCAATGGCTCACACTTGTATTAAAACACGGAAACAACATTTAGAATGTTAAACTAATCTTGATATCTATAACTCGACTTGGTTTATATAAACTTGTACTAAATCCAAATCAAAGAAACTCAAGCTTGGTTTCGATGAATCAACTGGATCAAAATAGATCAATTTGATAGAAACTCAATCTTGGTTTCAAAATAAATTAATCTAAACAACTGTTTTTTAAAATCGTTATAGATCTGTAATTCAAAATCTGTTTAATTAAACCTGATTTCTAAAGAAACTCAATCTTGGTTTCGACAGAAAACAGTTTATAAAATCTGTTAATAATATTAAATCCGATTTTAAGAAAGTGTTTATAATTCTGTTAAACAGAATCTGTTTTAAGATTGTAGGGAAACATGTACACTTTTAATTAAAATAAATCAGATTTCAATTAATAAATAATTAACAGAAAATAAATAACATAAAAGAAAACATACCGAATAGGGTAGAAGCAGAAGACAGACACTATGAACGATAAATAAGAAAACAGTAAAAGGTCATGGAACGAGGCACGTGTTAGACACGCTTCCCTTAAAACAGATTCGCCGTCTGTTTCCCAGGGTACAACGTTCAAAGCTGTTGTACAGCCGGACCTGACATACTTGCCTGAAATATCACGAAAAACAGAGTACTTCTGATCGACAAGAGTGTTGGAAAACTTGTTAATGGAGATTTTCTCTCTTGTGTGTTTTTTCTTGTTGTATATTGGAATAGTTGAGATTGCCATCTATTTATACACATTCATATGCATATGGTGTAATGGTGCAATCAATGTAATCAATGTCAATTAATGCCTTAATAATGATTCATTAATTTTCTGTTATAAACCTTTGAGTCAAATAATAACCGCCAATTAAATTGTCAATTAATGACCCATTAATTTACAGTTATAAACCTTTGAAACAAATAATAACAGCCAATTCAATTGTCAATTAAGGACACATTAATTTGCAGTTACCAAACGAGCTCGTAACTGAATTTAAACCATTTTCATCCATTCCAACTTTCCTCTTTGAGACTACGATTTTCATTCACACAAACTCTATTTTGGACATTTACTGCTCGACCTGGCCTTACATTTTTTTTTTTTTTTTCAATAATTATATTTACTAATAATTATTTATGTCCAAATTTAGTGAAAACACATTTTCCACTAAAATTTTCCAACAAACAATTCATAAACTGAAAAGTATTGATAAAAATTTAGAGATTTAATGGGAAGCAAATTTTTTTTAATCCTTCTTTGGTTGTAAATGAGACTTAAATCGGTATAATTAACCCAAATCTAAAACAGTTAATCAATTTGAAATATTAATAGATTGAGTTGTGATAAGAAAAGAAAAATAAAGAAGTTGAAGAAACCTCATGAAGTAGTTAAAGAACATTAAAAAGGGTATAAACGGCATATCACTAGAATTGGTATAGTAAAATCTTTTTGGAATGATTAAATTTTGTATTTGGATATGCATGTGTATTATAAGGATTCGATAGGATATTCATGTAATTATAAAATTTGTAAGGATATTGAAGTAATATTGATGTTTTTTAAGGATATAGATGTAAATGTTCCTTTTTTTAAAGTGGGCTTTTTTATTGTTTTTATAAATTAATTTATTTAAAGTAATTATTTTTTAATATATGAAAAATAATTTGTTACATAAAAATAATTTAAGTCCAATTTTAAGATCAAAATTTTATTACATAAAATGTTCTAGTTTTATACTCCAAGTCATGCCTCGTACATGCATAGGAAATAGACTGCTATAAATTTTATCACAACGACAATGTATTGGTTAATTATTGCGTGTATATTTGGCCCACCCGTATATGAAATCCTGTCTTCGTTACTGAAAACATTAACAGTGTTTATTTCAGGATAACACATATATTATCAAGTTCTTACGAATAAAGGACACATATTTCTTTTGCAATATTGACAAGTTTAAAATTTGATAATAGTCCCATATCAGACAAAGAGAGGTAGAAATGTCGATACATATAAGCTACGATGAGTAATTGTTGTTTTCTTTGAAACTTAAAACGAGGTGATAATAAGTGATAGATGATGAGTCTAATTAAGTAATAAAACCTAAGTAGTCTAATTATGTATTATCAAGTTTTGACGAATAAAGGATATATCATTTCTTTCGCAATATTGACAAGTTTAAATTTTGATAATAGTCCTACATTGGACAAAGAAAGGAAGAAATGTCAATACATATAGCACATAATAATTTCACTCATTGTGTTGTTCTATTGCTGGGAGTTAATACATACACATACACGGTATAATGAATTTCCCAAGCAGAAGAATAACATTTTTTAGCCTAATACATTTCTTTATAACGCGTAAAATAAAAAAAATTATTTTAACCACAAGTTTGAGAAAAGTATAAAAACACAATTATAAGGCCAACATAATGGTCAAAGGTAATAACACAAAGTAAACAAACGGTTTATATCAACAAAGTTTTATCATTAACAACTTATTATAATTATCAAACTTTCATTAACCAAATGGCTTATATCTAATATTTCACTTCCAACAACAATAATAACCACTATATCCGTATAAACACGAAACATACATAATTTCAACGCAATTCACCTAATAATAACTATAAACTAACAAAATTTAAACAATAAACATTCCCCGGCGACATGTCACCCGGGATACCAAAAGGAGAAAAAAAAATTATAACATACCTTGGCTGTGGATTCTGCTCGTTGTCGGCTCGGCTATGGACTCGGCTCGATCTCGGCTCGTTCTCCTTCTTGGCTGCTGTTGTCGCGTACCTACTGTCAAAACCAAAAAAAAATTACTTAACAAAATTTACTAATTAACAACTTCTTACAACAATAATAATCTTGTTTAACCAAATCTTATTATAATTAACAAAATTAAAAAATATATACAACCAAACCACCTGTGTCGTGTACGTCGAACCAAAACTTATCACGCACCACCAATAATTAGAGGGTTAGAAAAAGAAGATATAGAATTATCATTTAGAGGGTTAAGAAAAGAATTATGGTTTAGAGGAGGAGGAGGTGCTCGTGTAACGCCGGTGGTGGTGGGTTATGTTGTAGTGGTGGAGGTGGTGGTGGTGATGGAGGTGCTCGAATTGTTGGTGATGGTGGATTTTGTGGAGGTGCGGCGCTGCAAAAATCGCCAAGGAAGATAACCTTTTTTTTCGTTTTGTGTACTGAAAGAGATGAACCAGATCTACTTTATCATAACAATTATTCCCGGCGACAATCCCCGGCGACATGTCGCCGGGGAAAATTACCGGCGACATGCCGCCGGGGAAAATTACATTTTTGGTGGGGGTTATCCCCGGCGACTTATCGCCGGGGAAAATTAAAATAAATAACTTACTTTTTTTATAGTATTTATTTAACTTTTTAACTAAAATATATAACTTATTTATAAAATGTATAACTTATTTTTTATTATTATTTATATAACTTTTTTATAAAATATATAATCGGTTCGTTTCGGCCGGGTCGGTCCGGTTCCTCGGTTCGTATATAATTATTATTTAAAATGATTTTTTATAAAATATATAATTATTATTTACAATTATTTTTTATAAATTACATAATTGGTTCATTTCAGCCGGGTCGGTCCGGTTCCCCGGTTCGTATATAATTATTGTTTAAAATGATTTTTTATAAAATATATAATTATTATTTACAATTATTTTTTATAAACTATATAATCGGTTCGTTTCGGCCGGGTCGGTCTGGTTCCTCGGTTCGTATATAATTATTATTTAAAATGATTTTTTATAAAATATATAATTATTATTTACAATTATTTTTTATAAATTATATAATTGGTTCGTTTCGGCCGGGTCGGTCCGGCTCCTCGGTTCGTATATAAGTATTATTTAAAATGATTTTTTTATAAAATATATAGTTATTGTTTACAATTATTTTTTATAAATTATATAATCGGTTCGTTTCGGGCGGGTCCGGTTCCTCAGTTAGTATATAATTATTATTTAAAACGATTTTTTATAAAATATATAATTATTATTTACAATTATTTTTTATAAATTATATAATTGGTTCGTTTCGGCTGGGTCGGTCCGGTTCCTCGGTTCGTATATAATTATTATTTAAAATGATTTTTTTATAAAATATATAATTATTATTTACAATTATTTTTTATAAATTATATAATTGGTTCATTTCGGCCGAGTCGGTCTGGTTCCTCGTATCTCTTGTGTTGTTGATCCATAAAGTAACACGCCCCGGACTCATATTCCGCTGCGACCCAATTTGGGGGTGTTACACTATGGTTATACATTAGAGGTTCAACGGATGAGACGAGATGTTACGGTTATACATTAGAGGTTCAACGGATGAGACGATATGCTATGGTTATACATTAGAGGTTCAACGGATGAGACGAGATGTTAGGGTTATACATTAGAGGTTCAACGGATGAGTCGATATGGTATTGTTATACAATAGAGGTTCAACGAATGAGACGAGATGTTACGGTTATACATTAGAGGTTTAACGAATGAGACGATATGGTATGGTTATACATTAGAGGATCAACGGATGAGTCGATATGGTACGACTATACATTAGAGGTTCAACGGATGAGTCAATATGGTACGGTTATACATTAGAGGTTCAACGGATGAGTCGATATGCTATGGTTATACATTAGAGGTTCAACGGATGAGACGAGATGTTAGGGTTATACATTAGAGGTTCAACGGATGAGTCGATATGGTATGGTTATACATTAGAGGTTCAACGGATGAGACGAGATGTTACGGTTATACATTAGAGGTTCAACGGATGAGACGATATGCTATGGTTATACATTAGAGGTTCAACGGATGAGTCGATATGGTACGGTTATACATTAGAGGTTCAACGGATGAGTCGATATGGTACGGTTATACATTAGAGGTTCAACGGATGAGTCGATATGTTATGGTTATACATTAGAGGTTAAACGGATGAGACGAGATGTTAGGGTTATACATTAGAGGTTCAACTGATGAGTCGATATGTTACGGTTATACATTAGAGGTTTAACGGATGAGTCGATATGCTATGGTTATACATTAGAGGTTCAACGGATGAGTCGATATGGTACGGTTATACATTAGAGGTTCAACGGATGAGTCGATATGGTATGGTTATACATTAGAGGTTCAACGGATGAGACGAGATGTTACGGTTATACATTAGAGGTTCAACGGATGAGACGATATGCTATGGTTATACATTAGAGGTTCAACGGATGAGTCGATATGGTACGGTTATACATTAGAGGTTCAACGGATGAGTCGATATGGTACGGTTATACATTAGAGGTTCAACGGATGAGTCGATATGCTATGGTTATACATTAGAGGTTCAACGGATGAGACGAGATGTTAGGGTTATACATTAGAGGTTCAACTGATGAGTCGATATGTTACGGTTATACATTAGAGGTTTAACGGATGAGTCGATATGCTATGGTTATACATTAGAGGTTCAACGGATGAGACGAGATGTTAGGGTTATACATTAGAGGTTCAACGGATGAGTCGATATGGTATGGTTATACATTAGAGGTTCAACGGATGAGTCGATATGTTATGGTTATACATTAGAGGTTCAACGGATGAGACGATATGCTATGGTTATACATTAGAGGTTCAACGGATGAGTCGATATGGTACGGTTATACATTAGAGGTTCAACGGATGAGTCGATATGCTATGGTTACACATTAGAGGTTCAACGGATTAGACGAGATGTTAGGGTTAAACATTAGAGGTTCAACTGATGAGTCGATATGTTACGGTTATACATTAGAGGTTTAACGGATGAGTCGATATGCTATGGTTATACATTAGACGTTCAACGGATGAGACGAGATGTTAGGGTTATACATTAGAGGTTCAACGGATGAGTCGATATGGTATTGTTATACATTAGAGGTTCAACGAATGAGACGAGATGTTACGGTTATACATTAGAGGTTTAACGGATGAGACGATATGCTATGGTTATACATTAGAGGTTCAACGGATGAGTCGATATGGTACGGTTATACATTAGAGGTTCAACGGATGAGTCGATATGGTACGGTTATACATTAGAGGTTCAACGGATGAGTCGATATGCTATGGTTATACATTAGAGGTTCAACGGATGAGACGAGATGTTAGGGTTATACATTAGAGGTTCAACTGATGAGTCGATATGTTATGGTTATACATTAGAGGTTTAACGGATGAGTCGATATGCTATGGTTATACATTAGAGGTTCAACGCATGAGACGAGATGTTAGGGTTATACATTAGAGGTTCAACGGATGAGTCGATATGGTATGGTTATACATTAGAGGTTCAACGGATGAGACGAGATGTTACGGTTATACATTAGAGGTTCAACGGATGAGACGATATGCTATGGTTATACATTAGAGGTTCAACGGATGAGTCGATATGGTACGGTTATACATTAGAGGTTCAACGGATGAGTCGATATGGTACGGTTATACATTAGAGGTTCAACGGATGAGTCGATATGTTATGGTTATACATTAGAGGTTCAACGGATGAGACGAGATGTTAGGGTTATACATTAGAGGTTCAACGGATGAGTCGATATGGTATGGTTATACATTAGAGGTTCAACGGATGAGACGAGATGTTACGATTATACATTAGAGGTTCAACGGATGAGACGATATGCTATGGTTATACATTAGAGGTTCAACGGATGAGTCGATATGGTACGGTTATACATTAGAGGTTCAACGGATGAGTCGATATGGTACGGTTATACATTAGAGGTTCAACGGATGAGTCGATATGTTATGGTTATACATTAGAGGTTCAACGGATGAGTCGATATGGTATGGTTATACATTAGAGGTTCAACGGACTAGATGAGATGTTAGGGTTAAACATTAGAGGTTCAACTGATGGGTCGATATGTTATGGTTATACATTAGAGGATTAACGGATGAGTCGATATGCTATGGTTATACATTAGATGTTCAACGGATGAGTCGATATGGTATGGTTATACATTAGAGGTTCAACGGACTAGATGAGATGTTAGGGTTAAACATTAGAGGTTCAACTGATGGGTCGATATGTTACGGTTATACATTAGAGGATTAATGGATGAGTCGATATGCTATGTATAACACCCTGTGTTTTCAAGTCTTTGACGACGTCAATAAATGTGCTATTTATTTTTATTATTGTACA
>BQNB010124527.1:0-19924 GCA_026074375.1 Tanacetum coccineum
TCTTTTTGTCACATTTTTGTGACACAAAAAAGATATTGAAATGCTGAAGTTCTTTCACAAAGCACACATCCTCAAAATCTAACTTTTAAGCTTTTATTTTACATGTACCAGTGATGTAACCTTTACTACCTCCAAAAGCAACAGGGCCACCATTAAAGTATTGGAATTCAGCAAGGTAAGCCTTGTTTCTAGTTATGTGCCTGGAACATCCACTATCAACAATTCCTTTATTCTTTAAAGCTCTATGTGGATAATCTTGCACATCAAATGAAAGTTCTCTTAGGGACCCAAGCCTGTTTGGGCTTGAGTCTGCCTAGTGGATCTTTGAAAGTGTAACATTTTCTAAGACTGGATCCACCAAGGTATCTTTGTGGTCTCCAATTACAACCTGCTGAGGGCTTAACAGCAGTTTCCCTTTTTCCCCCAACAGTACTAACTGCATTTACCTTAGCAGTACTAACTTTTTGTTTTGAAAAATCTGTTCTAAGTACTGTTGTCCTTTTGAAAGGCCTTGAGGATGATGAGTAAGTTTTGTAAAAAACATTTGCTGGTCTAGCTCTATTCACAATGGGCTTAACAGTATTAACTTTCATGGCAGTACTAGTTAGTACTGTCTGTCTGTTAAAACTTTGCCTAGCAGTACTAAAATTTTTAGTACTGCTAGCTTTAGCAGTATTAACTGGAATTTTACCAGTTCTAGTTAGTACTGCTGAAGGAACAAATTGGTTTTGTTTATTCACTCTTTGCACATTTTTCCAACCATTGTTTAAGTCAGCTTTTCTTGCCATCCTCTTCTCATGGAAATCACAATCTCTAATTAAATGATTAAAACTACCACATACAAAACATGCTCTTACAGTAAACCCATACCCCAAATCTTTCTTGTCAACTTTAGGTTTTTGATTATGTGTGAAATGACTCTTAACATTTTCCCTAGGAGTTTTTACTTGCTTGTTAGCAAAACTAGGTGTTTCTTGTTGTTTTGTTGGAATAACTACACACTCATCATCACTATCTGACTCATACTCCTCAATGATAGGAGCATCAGACCAGACCTTAGGTTGACATTCTACATTAGAATCATTGACCACTGGTTCAGACACTAATTCAGAGGGTTCTGTACTAATGTTAGATTCACAAGTATCAGATCTACTTGATTGGGATTCAGATTCACTAGGTTTGGTCTATTCTGGGACCGCTTATGTTAAACTGTTAGTATCTATTTCAATTTCAGGTCCAGAGGGCATATAATTCCCTGTCAGGGTGGGGTACAGCATGCATTCCCTCTGTAAATCTATCATACATAGGTTGGTTTTCTATATCACTCTCTTTATTCATAAAAACACTCTGCAATACTTCATTTTTATAACTCAAAATACCATCATATCTATGATCCCCATACCCAAGCCCAAACTTATCATTAGCACTCATTTGGGTATTTAGCAATTTACTAAGATTTTTAGAAGAATTATGCCATTTTTCTACTTTAGCCTTTAAATCTTCTTTTTCTTTTTGAGCTTCTGCTAACAAACTTCTATATGGTATGTGGAACATCTGTTATTATCATCTACATCTATTTTCATAAACTTATCTTGTGTTCATACCAAAGGGTCCTTGTTGATGTGAGCAACTAACTGTGCTTCAACTTCTTAAGGACTGAGAATTGCTTTTAGTTTCTATGCTTGCATCACTAAGGTTGGTTCTCTTTTGAGCATCATATAATTTTTTAGTAGCATAAGACTCCTTTACATTATTTGAACATGAATTTAACCTCTGTGTCTGAGTCTGAGCGGTGGTAGGCCATCCAAAGCATATCTTCATCTTTCTGAATTGATGTGACCAATCCACACCATCTCATCAAATTGTCACACAATGCTGTAGAGTCTCCTTCTGTACAGTTCTGCCCCCATATTTGTTTCCAGAATTCCAAGCATCCCTTCTCCTGTTATCTTGAGTTCCCTTGATTCTACACTTTCTAGCAAAATGCCCTGTTTTGTGGCAATTATAACATTCCACTTTAGTTTTATCAAAGCCAACAGCCTCTTTTGCATCAAATTGTAGTTTTCTACCAGTCTTCTTGTAAAACTTTTTCATTCTCATTAAGATCATGGCCACTTGCCACTTCAAGTCCATTTCTTCAAGGTCATACTCATCAATATGTTCTAAGTCCTCATGATCCAGTTGAGGGCAGCTAGATTGATTAGCAAGAAGTGAGTATGATGAAGTTTGTTCATACTTTGTGTTTTGACCAGAAAGATTGGGAACACAATAAAGCCATACTAACTCATAGTTATGTTTTGTTCTCGAGACAAAAGCTACATTTTGTGGGCTAGAGGATGATGATGCAGAAGAGCCTTTTATATCACTTTCAAAGACTCTTAGATTATTGTACAAATCATCAAAACTAAGAGTGTCCACCCCTGGTTTTTCTCTGGCTACAATCTCTTCTGCAGTTCTAGGAGGCAAAACCTTAATTTGTCCTGATGTATCTATAGTGATTGATACAGGACCATTTCACATTTGTTATAACCTCCCAGATTGGATAGTTGTATGGGCCTTAATAGTGCTCCATCTTCATAGCCCAGATATCATATTCTCCCTTTTTGAGAATAGGCAGCTTGATGGTTGATACTGTATGAGGAGTAGGTTGGGTTGGTGTTTGTGATGATGATGGTGGAGGTGGTGGTGGTGGTAAAATTTCATCTTGTGGTCCAGACATGTTTAGTTTTGAAGGATGAAGGTTTATAACTGGATTAGATTGTTCTTCTTATTCAGAGTTTCTCATAGTCTCTGATACCACTTGTGAGTCCCTAAACGGATAGATCTTTGTAGCCTATAAAGGATGATAGCCAAACTGTATAAATACAACTGACTTTGTAGAAACACTGATTATGAATACTATGTGTTAATGCGGAATCTTAACACAAGTATTAAGAAAAACAATGTAGAACTAAATAATAACTTCTATTAATCTGCTTTGAACTATTACAGATTACTGACTATTTGAGATATGATATTGCTATGAGATTTCTAGAGGTCGTGTATTGTTGTTTCTAAACTACAAGAGGATTCCTTTATACCCAATAAGGGATAAACCCTTAACAAGCTTACAAATCGCTAACAGATAACACCATATCTTTCCTAGAATTATTCATGCATATCTCATTAACGGTGCTGGGGGTAACTATTTTCTAAACTAACAGTAATAACTATTTGATCAGTATTTCATTTGTACTGTCGGTACTAACTATATACTATCAGTACTAATATATTTGTACTGTCGGTACTAAGTTAGGAAAACATAAATCCTAACAGCTATGAACTCACTGTAAGAACAATTAAATCAGAAGTATTACGAGTCTTGAACGAGCGGGAAGTACTCCTAAGCACCTTCTAAAAGACGTGACGTGATTTAGTACGTAGAAAGTAAAAATACGTAAAAATTAAACATGTGATCATGAGATGTGTTTCCGAGATAAGCATGGCATTCCACTAGAACTTCCCCATGTCCTTTTTAATCCCAAATTGACTAGTGACCTGGTCTTATAGGCAAATGAACATCTACTAAGTTTCGGCTTCTAACTTTTATTTTATCACGATGTACTATACGTTTTTAAATTTTTAGACTAGACGTAAAAACTCGGTTTCTGAATTTAACTTGACTTCATGGACTCATATCTCCTAGCTCACAAATGTTCTATATATGAGGATTTTACCCCTAGAAAGATATTTGTGTCTAGTTTCCAGAAATGTAAGTCTCATAATTTACAAAGTTTTGTAACTATGTGAAAGACATTTACCGTTGGTTATACAACACAGTAAGTTTCAAAAGTAAATTTTACACTTTACTAAAATGAGCCCATAATCTCTAACATGATAGCCCAGTGAAGGTAGGCCAAAGGCTATGGTTCTTATGATGTCTACCACTGACCAATCTTTATAAAACCTATTATTTTACTGGCAATACATTGGCGTTTAAACTCGTATTTAATATATCAGATTTGACCTATTTCTTGTTTTGACCATACTCACCTCAACAAGGAGTTGGTGAGCATCCAACTATCTATGATGCTAGATATTGTTCTTTCAGTCATGTAATTTAATCATAGGCTCCAGGCCAAATATTCTTAGATAAACACACGTTTTGCTACTGTTTTTAAAACAGTCTCATTATTTCAACTTAAAACCTTTGTAAGCTTCATTTTAATCATCATCTACCCACTTGTAATGCCACACTAATTATAAACACCCTCAAGAACATAATCACACATATATATTCAGAACTTAAACACTCATTTTTATGGATGAACATCAATGAAAACAAGAAATAAAAAGATAGGGCTAATAAAAGAAAGGTAGGGCTTACAAAAGAAAGATTAGGGCTAGAGAATCAAACACCAAGCACCCTTCTCTTGTGTGGGCTGATTCGAACCAAAGAACACCCTCAAAACCCAAGATTAAAAAGCTTCTAACCCTTCTCTAATAATGATAATACTCTTCCAACAAAACCCCAATCAAAACCCTTCAAGAAAACATCAAGAAACAAGCCCTAACTTCTTCAAATCTTCAAGAAATTGCACCAAACTTTGCAAGAGGCTTTAGGATGGTGTTATGATGCCTAAAAGGAGTAGGAAAATTTTGTATGATGGTGGTGGTGGTGAGGCTAAAATCGGCAGCAATGGGGACCAAAAGGAAGAAGAGAAAAATTTTCTTTTTTTGAGATTTGCATGTATGGGAAAAAGAAGTGATGATGGTGTTTATAGGAGAAATGAAATTGGCGTGGTGTGTTCTTTTTGGGTTATTCTTTGGGGTTGGTTTAAAACGGCTAGGCCTTGGTTTGTGAAAAAATATTTTATTTTTATTTTTATTTTTAGTTTATAAAAGTTTAATTAAAGTATTGTGTAAGTTTAATTAATTAAAGGTAATGTTTTAAGGTAAAAACGCGAGTTTTAGCAAGAATTTACGTAAACGCGAAACACAACGGAAAATGAAAATGAGGAAAATTATAATCATCGAGGAATATTATGAGATTATTAAATCACTTAAGATGCGAAGACGGAATAGATTTCTAAATACGGCTCACGCAAAGCTAAAAACGAGAAAATCTTACTAAATCGGGTAAACGTAAAATTAATAACTCGCTTAAAAATAAATAAAAACTAAGTTGGAGTAACTGCGACCTTAAAATATGGGAATGTTACATCCTCCCCTCCTTAAGGGAGCACCGTCCCGGTGCTCGATTCCTCAATCTTGTCTTCTTAAAACTCGAGAAAAGATGAGGGTAATTTCTTTTGAAGAAGTCTTCTCTCTCCCAAGTGTCATTCCAGACTCGTTGGAAATTCCTAGTACCTTGACAATAGGAATTAGATTTGCTTGAGCTTGCTTCACTTCGCGGTCTATGATTTTTACTGGTTCATTAATAAAGTGCAATTTGTCGTCAAGTTGGATCTCTTCAAGTGGGATAACCAAGTTTTCATCCGCTAGACATTTCTTGAGATTCGAAACATGGAAGGTGTTATGAATTCCACGGAGTTTATCAGGAAGCTCCAACTTGTATGCCACGGGTCCAATTCTTTCTATGATTTTGAATGGCCCAATGTTAGTGGACTCAGCTTACCACGTTTCCCAAAGCGAATTACGCCCTTCCAAGGCGATACCTTTAACATGACCATATCACCCACTTGAAATTCCATCGGTTTGCGTCTAACATTAGCATAACTTTTCTGACGGCTTCTGGCCGTTAGCAATCAATTTTTAATCTGCACTATCTTCTCAGTTGTCTCCCATATCATTTCTGGGCCTGTGAGTTGGCTATCTTCCTAGCTCTCACTCCAACAAACAGCGCGATCTACACTTTCGCCCATATAAAGCTTTAAATGGTGCAGCCTTAATGCTCGCATGATAACTGTTATTGTAGGAGAATTCGACTAATGGTAAATGTCGATCCCAACTACTACCAAAATCAATTACGCATGCTTGCAACATGTCCTCCAGCGTCTGAATAGTTCTCTCGCTTTGACCATCAGTTCGGGTGGTAAAGCAGTGCTCATGTCCAGTTAGGTTCCCATCGCTTCTTGTAGTGATTTCTAAAATCTTGATGTAAACAAACTGTCTCTATCAGAGATAATTGACGTAGGTCACGCCCATGTTACATTACAATATCTTTTAAGTATATGGGTCGGTTTCTCTATGCTGTCAGTCTTTTCATGGGCAAGAATGATGCAGATTTGGTTAATGGTCAACATTAACCCAAATGGAGTCATAACCACTTGGCGTTCTTGGTAGTCCTGAGATGAAATCTATGGTTATTTTCTCCCACTTCCACTCTAGGATTTCAGGTTGTTGAAGTAGACCGGATGGCTTTTGGTGCTCAGCCTTTACCTTGGCCCAAGTCAGACATTTACTGACATAGGTGGCGATCTCAGCTTTCATGTTTGGCCACCAATAGAGCTTCTTTAAGTCTTGATACATCTTTTCTGACCCTAGATGAAAGGAATATTTAGATTTGTGCGATTCATGCATGATCAAATCCCATAATCCTCTAAACCACGGTAACCAAATTCGCCCTTTAAAGCATTGGATTCCATCAGAACGGGTCTCAAATATCGGCTTGATCAGCCTTCCAAGATTTTCAGCTTTCACGTTTTCCTCTTTCATTGCATCAGTTTGAGCATTGTGTATTCTCTTAGGTAAATTGGTGTGTACCATCATTACCAAAGATCTAACCCTTATTGGTTCTCTGTCCTTTTGACTCAGGGCGTCGGCCACTATGTTGGCCTTACCAGGATGGTAACGGATTTCGCAATCATAGTCACTCAAAAGTTCAATCCATCGTCGCTGTCTCGTGTTGAGTTCTTTTTTTATCTAAAATGTACTATAGACTCTTATGATCGGTGTACACAGTACACTTTGTACCATACAAATAATGTATCCAGAGTCTAAGTGCAAACGCTACAGCACCCAGTTCTAAATCATAGGTCGTGTAAATTTTCTCATGTTTCCTTTCAGTGTCGAGAGGGCATATTCGCTAAATCACCTTTTCCCTCTGCATCAGAACAGCTCCATAACCTTTGTGCGACGCATCGCAGTACACGACGAAGTTCTCAGTTCCCTCAGGCAAAGCTAGGATAGGAGCGGAGCATAACTTCTGCTTCAAAGTTTGGAACGCCTCATCTTCTTCCGTACCCCATTCATACTTTTTGTTCTTCTCGGTCAATTTAGTTAGAGGCTTGGAAATTAACGAAAAACCCTCAATGAATCTTCGGTAATATCCGGCTAAACCCAAAAATTGTCTGACTTCTTTCGGTGTTGTCGGTGCAGACCAATTTCGGATAGCCTCAACCTTCGCAGGATCCACGTGAACACCTTTATTGTTGATCACGTGACCGAGAAATTGCACCGACTCAAGCCAAAAATCGCACTTCGAGAATTTGGCGTACAATTGCTCATTCTTGAGCAACTCTAAAATGATCTTCAGATGTTTTTCGTGCTCTTCTTTATTCTTGGAGTAGATAAGTATGTCATCAATGAATACGATCACAAATTTATCGAGGTATGGCTTGCACACTCGATTCATTAGATCCATGAATACCGCAGGAGCGTTGGTTAGACCAAACGGCATTACTTGAAATTATGGTGACGTACCTAGTCTGAAAAAGCCATAATAGGGATATATTTCATTCTCTATTCTGGAGTTGGTGATAACCAGGCCGCAGATCGATTCCTTTGAGTACACGCTGAACCTGAAGTTGATCGAAAGGTCGTCAATCCTCAGAAAGTGGATTACCGATTCTTGACTGTCAACTTATTTAGCTCACGATAATCGATGCACATACAGAATGATCTGTCCTTCTTCTTAACGAACAATACTGGAGCTCCCCATGGTGACGAGCTTGGAGCGGAATAATACCTCTTTTTTGTAACTCTTGCAATTGGTCGCTGATCGTTGATTAGTATTACACTTAAAAAAACAAGTAAGATCAATGATAAAAGATTCGGAAGAGATATTCCCGGGTCGTATGTTCCAACGAGGCTGCAATTGAAAATTATCTGGTTTGAAGAGAAATTGACTGATGGAGGAATATATGATGATGAACATGGATAAATTACAACTAAAATTAATTAAATAATATCTAATTTAAACCTTCTACAGGAAAACAAATATAGGAAATGGGATCTTAAATTTACTACGGGAAAACAAAATTAGTTATAGGAAGTCCTAAAATTAAAGCTAAATTAATTAGGGGAACAGAATAAGGTATCGGGAAACCTAAATACTAAAAATTAAGAAAATAAATGCTAAATTAAATTAAAAATCAAAATTAAATTCTAATTAACTTAATTTGAAAAATAAAGAAAACTAGAACTAAAACGGAGGTCGTTTGAATACTAAACGAAAAGAAACGGTAAAACGCACCCGGTAAAACGGGTCTAAAACTGAAATTTAAGAAAAATTAAGCCTACACTAAATTTTATATTTTTCCTAGACACTAAATGACAAAAGAAAATTTTGTAAAAAAGAAATATATTTTTTCTTTAATTTTTGGATTTTTTATGAATTTTTAAAGATTAAATACTAATTAAAACTAAGTAAATAGAAAAAGACAAAAAATAAAAGTTATAAAAATTCTGAAAAAATGAAATTAAATAAAGAAAAAGTTAACAATTCTAAAAATATAAAAATGCCCAAATTTTACTGATTATATAAAAAGTAATTAAACTAATTAAATTTTAACCTAATTTAATTATTTAATTTAAATAAACTAACTGTGGTTAACTATAAGGACTAACAGTGAAAAGGACACAAGGACAAACGGGGTAACAAGGCAGTTAACACTAGGGACTAACAAAGCCAACTATAATAAAGTAAATTACACAAATGGTCCCTGAGTTGGACCCCGATTACAAGGTGGGTCCAAAGTGCTTATTAGCAAAAAGCTAAAGAAGCAAAGTTGTAAAGGGGACTTAGGAGAACATTTTTCCTAAAAGCACTAAGTGCTGAAATTAACTAAATAAGCCAGAAAAGTAAGCTTTTGGACTGACAGACTTAATAAGCTTATTGGCTTATTTTTCTTTACTTTTCTGAGTTTAAGCTCACAAGATAAGCTGGAAACTAAAGAAATAAGCTACTAGGCATAAGGGAGTACTTATAAAGCTATGGTTACTAAAATAAGCCCCTAATTAAGCTGGAAAATGATATAGCTACGCTAACTGTTTATAATAAAAAAAAAGCAAAAAAAGGTGACTTTAAGGCTATATTAAGCTTTTATATAAGCATAACTAGTTGAAGTAGCTGCTAAAACCTAATAATGATACTATAATCTATATTTAAGAAACAATCTAAATTCTTTGGCATATATTAATATAAGCTAGAAAAAAGGGGCTTACCCTGGTGCTCAGCACAGGGGAGGTTAGTGCAGTAAAGCTTAAGGGCTTTTTTGGGGCTTATCACAATAAGAACACTGGGCTTTTTAGCCAAAACCAACCAAAGACAGAATGTAAAAAGGTTGGTAGTTGAGCTTACTTGCACATTGAGCTATTATAATAAGGCTCAACCTGCTGTTTGGGGCTAAAGTGGATGTTTCAAAATTATGGTATACATGAACACTAAGCCAGAACTTGGTTAATTCAAAAGGACAGAGCAAATGGACTTTTCTAAAGCTTAATTATGACTAAAACTAACACAATAAGATGATGCTTAAGCTGTGTAAACAGCTTAAGCTGTTTAACCAAAGGTGGCTTTATAAATGTTGACAGAAAGGTCAAAGGGATTTAAAACTGATTTTTTGAACTAAAAATTATAATTAAATCTGTTTAAATGAGCCCACACACTCAGCCAAGAATGGCTGAGTGCCTTTGACCCATTGTAAAACTCATATGACCCATTTTGCATGCTAAACCAAACACCCCTTTAATTCTATAAAAAGGGTTTCTACTGATTTTTAAGTGAAATGAAGGATGAGAAAGGTTGTTACAAGTGATGTTTAACAGCTTTGACACAATTTCATACAACATAAACAGAATTAAAAAGCTTGTATGGATCTTGTAAAATTCGACACTAGCAATATCAAGAACTTTTAACCTTTTTTATTAAAAACAGAAATATTACAACATAAAGCTTTGAAAGTTGAATTGAATTACACTAAATGCTTAAAAAAACTTTAAAATTAAAATTAAACTAAAACATGGTGCAAAATGGTGCTACTACTTCGGCTTGCTTTTCTTCTCTTTTATAACAAGTCTCTTGGAAGTCTTGGTCTTCTCATGTGCTAGTTGGGTGTGTAGAAAATCATACAAGCAATCCTAGGCCCTTGGATCACATTACAACTCAACTCAACCATTGATTGGGGCTCGGGTTATGAGATTGCCAGCGTGGAGGGGTTATAAGGGACAGGGTAAGTGGGGGGAAGGTGAGGGGTGAGCTGTGATGGTACCTTGGATAGTGGGAAGGCAAGAAAAACCATGGGAGAGGGCTGTAATGGTTTGGCGGGAAGGTGGTTATGGTACCAAGTGGTTGCAGGTTTTAAAAGATATGTTTGGGGAAGAGACAACTTTGGTCCCTCTTCTTTTCTTCTCTTTTCATTTTCTTTTAAGCCGAAAATTAGTTATAACAAGGTTTAGAAAGTAACACTTTTGGTCCTTTGTGTTTATTAACTAAAATGATATAAAGAGGTTATGTTAATTACAAGATGTCCTCTTGGTTTATTATACAAAAGAATAAAGAAAGTTTTGGTTAATTGCAATTTCAGTCCCTGCTGTTTATTACTAAAAGAAATAAGAAAGGTTTAAGCAATTTGCAAAACTAGCCCTTGTGTTTTATTTTCCTATTTTTCTTTTTAAAACAATCTTTCAAACTTGGCAATTTAGCCCCTAAAGTTTATAAAAATGGATTTTGGGCTTTTGTTGGGCTTGGGTTTGGGCTTGTATTGGGCCCACTGGGTTTGGTTATTGGGCTTTTTCAAGCCCAATAAGGTTATGAAGTGGGTTTTGTGTGTACAATGGCTGAGATTGGCTGTAACTGGGCTAGGATTGGGCCTTCAAAGTCTTCACAGTCTTTGTCAAATGCACACAAATGGGCTGTTGTAATTGATTGAGGGCCCATTTGGTCTTCACAGTCTTTCCTTGATATTACTATTGGCTTTCCCGGACCATCGACGGGTAAAGATTGCATTCAATAGGATTCTTCAGTTCGGCATCCGGTTTGACTGCTGATTCTTCAGTATTGACTCTGACTTTGGCATTTTTGGACTTTGGCCTTGATTTTGCACAGTCTTTTCCATTCCATGCTCAGTTTTGTCATTTTGGCTTGGTTTTCTGTCTTTTTGTTGATATCCCCTTCCTGCACAATACAAATGCAAAACAAACATATATTTGGCAGTTTTTGTCTGTTTTTGGTCATTTAAGCTCGTTTTTAGAGGTAAAAGATATGTGTAATTAAGCACTTATCATCCGCCAATTCCTTCAGCTCGGATGGTACAAATCGGTACGGGGCACGCGCAACAGGTGCAGCACCCGGTACAAGTTCAATTTTAAATTCCACTTGCCGAGGTGGTGGGAGTCCCGGTAAGTCATCAGGAAACACCTTGGGGAAATCTCGAATCACCGGTACATCTTCCAAACATTTCTCCTTTGGTTCTTTCTCGGTTACATGTGCCACGAACAACTGATGTCCTCTTTCGATGTATTTGTTGGCCTTAATGCAGGATATTATCTTCAATCGAGACGTACTACGGTCGCCCTCAACTACCAGCATCTTGTTCTTGACGGGTATATGCACTACCTTCTTGCCACATATGATAACGGCGTCTTGATCAACTAACCAATCCATCCCAATAACTACGTCAAAAGTTCCCAGCTCAATGGGCATAAGGTCAATTTTAAATAAGTGATTTAATAAGTTCAGGGTACATCCTCTTAGGATAGTATTAGTACTAACGACCCTTCCATCGGCCAATTCCACCTCATAACTAGTGTCTAGTCTAACGGGATTAATGTCAATCATGTGACTAAAACTAGTGTTCACGAAGCTTTTGTCGGATCCTGAGTCAAATAACACAGCAGCATAACGATTGTTGAGTAGAAACGTACTCGTAACTACATTAGGTCCTTGCTGCTTCTCAGTATCTTTAATCACGTAAGCACGACCTCGAGCTTCCTCACCTTGTAGATCCTTTCTCTTTGGGTAATAGTTCCTTGTGTGTCCATTTTCTCCACAATCATAACACGTCACGGTTGGTCGCGCATTATCACCTGTAGCTATAGCTTTGCCCTTACAATCTCGTGCCATGTGGCCCACCTTTCCACGGTTGTTACATACTACCTTGCAATAACCAAAGTGATGCTTTTTACAACGATTATAGAGCCGTTTGTTTCCAGCATACCCACCTTGCTCCGCAGGGGCGGTGGCCATTGCCCGCGCATTCCCCTACCTCTGATTGTTCTGCTGGTTATGGCGGGTGTTGTCCCTATTGTTGTTTCTGTTATTACTGTTGTTACCACCTTGTGAACTTTCCCATTTTCTTTTATTGCCCTCGTCAATCCTTTCTGTTCGAGCTTGAGCCTTTTACTCCATCAATGCGTAGCCAAGCCATAGCTCATTCAGGCTGTGGGTTGGATCCAAGTATCTGTTCCCTTGATGTTGGCAGATTAATCCCCAGATATTTGCTTAATTTTCTTGGTTTCGGTCAGGACCAATTCCGGACATAAGTAAACCAGAGCATGAAAGCTCTTATGTAAGCAGATATGTCAAATCCTTACCTTCAAATTCCATAGTTCATGCTCCATTCGCTGAATTTCCTCAATAGGGCAAAACTCTTCTGTCATTAACCTTTTCATTTCAGTCCAACCGATCTGATTAGCAGCCTCTAATCCCCTAGTTGCAACCTGTGAATTCCACCATGTCAAGCCACGCCCTTGAAGTGTGGCAGCAGTAAATTTAACCTTTCTTGCTTCCGCACATTCACTAATTCCGAAAACCATTTTTGTTTTCTCAAACCACCTACTTAGCTCAACAGCTCCCTCGTGTCTATGGAAGACCATAGGGTTACACTTCATAAATCTAGAAAAGGTACACTCTCGAACAGCTGGCGCCCCACCTTGGCCCCCAGCTGTGTTAGCATTGCTTCCTTGTCCCCTTGTGTTTACCTGCCTTGCTCGCTCTGCCTCCACAGCAGCATTGACCCTCTGAGTGATGAGTCGCTCAATAGCAGCTTGGCTTATTGCTTTTGGTGGCATGATTCTATCACAACACAAAGAAAGCCTCAATGAGTATTTATATAATGACATAATCACATCATATACAAACGAACCAATAATAACAACAATCACAACAACATCAAGTAGTAAATCAAAAGATAGCCATTTTCATCATTCATTACCAAAAAGAGTTAATACATAGTTGCATTGTTTCACAAAATGATACAAATCGTTACAACCAATGGCATCAATTCTACTAACTGAAGATTCAGTTTAGTGATTACAGAATAAAAGATACTACTAATGAAACTAAACTACTAAGAGTCACGAGGTGGAGATCCTTGTGGCTCAGATGGTGAAGTCTCCTCATGAGTAGGTGAATCATCATTGTCAGTAGCAGGAGCAGTGGCAGCATTACGTGCAGCAACATACGGATCCCTGGGATCGTTATGAGTAACAGGAACCCTCAGAGCACTAGGTAGAACATATGGTGCCTCTTGATAATGTAGATGTGGTGGTAGATGTTTCTGAACCTCAATAGACCAACCCCTCAAATTGTGGTAATGCCATGTCGCACGATCAAGCTCCCTCCAAGTGGCTCTAGTATGGTTCTCACTGCAATCCAACATCATCCTCAGTCGTTTGTTCTCTGCACGCACGTCATCATTCTCAATCTGTCGAACCCTGCGATGAAGTGCATCCAGATCACTCCTAATGTGACTCGGAGTGAGATCCTCAGGGTCATGGCTGGCAGCGGTAGAAGATGACGATGATCCTATCCAGACTTGAGTGTCAGTGAAGAGTCTCTTAAGTGGTGTTAGTCTGCCAGTACCGACGGTAACAGCCTCAGGTTCAGGATTAGCAGGAACAGGAGGTGGTATAGGTGCAACCTCAGCCTCAAGCTCATGATTAGCAGGAACAGGAGGTGGTATAGGTGCAACTTCAGCCTCGGCCTCAGCCTCAGACTCGGGGTCAGATGCAGGTGGCGGAGGGTAAAGTGGGTCCGCCCCCTGATAAGGAAGTATCCACTCTGGGCCGTCCCATTCTTCATCAGCATCCATCTCCATCTCTTCCTCTTCTTCTTCCATTTCCGGATCTTCTTCCGGATCTTCCTCCTCCTCCATTTCTGGGTCTTCCTCTTCAACCCAACCGTTCATGTTGTCTGGTGCTGCCTCCGCAGCTGGCGCGAACTCGTTATGGTTAGGGGGTAGGTTGGCCATGATGATCTGCAAATTGCGTAAAATAAATAAGGATTACTATATGAATAATAATTTATATGAGAATGCGAATGCATGACGATGCTTCAGGAATATGCATGATGATCGATAAATAATATGAATATGCACAATAATATTTGTTACATATAAAAAGTCATTTGTGAAATCGAATAAACAATTCTTGATGCTCGCGGATAACATATCATCGATATATATAACGGATCAATTACATATAATAATATTTAATTTATATGAATATTCCAATGTAATGCACCCAAAATGTGCATAAAAACTCAAATGGGACAAAACTATGGATCATGAATAACACAAGGCCTTCGAGGATCCCTTAGCACGCATAAAAAGGTTATAGTTTAGGTTTTTAAAAAATGACCTAGTTCTCTATAACTTGTAGCTCTTGATACCAATCTTTAACACCCCCAAATTTCACGCAGCGGAATATACAACATTGGGTGTTAATTCATAGTACAATTGCACAAGGATATAGAAAACGACTCGAAAAGAGGCGTTTAAAAACATTGTTTCCCAATTTAAAGAAATTTAGGGGGGGGGGGGGGGTTGGAGTATTTAACAATACGTCCCAACAGAGATCGTTACCGAATTCCATAACATAATTTTTCTAAACCATGCAGATTATTGGATAAATGGAACAAAACACAGTTCTAAAACTTAGCGCAGACTCCTCGTACACCGCATCCATCACCCTTGGTTACCTAAGATAAAACATGCTTAAAAAGTCAACAAAAATATTGAGTGAATCCATAGAGTTTGTAAGAGAAAAAAAAGGAACACAAGTTTAGTTCATCGAATGACTTGTTGTACAGACAAGCCATTAATCACGTTTATATTGCAATGAGCTCATGACACCGAGCCTTAACGTTAACACATATATTGTATGTAAAATCATGTTGCCTCATACTAGGTATTATGCCTTATAACCTAAATTCTAAAAACAAATTATCCGTTGACTAGGTGCTCGAAGGATTCGATTCATACCCCCGACAGGGCTGAGCAAACCAATAGATCTATTTATTTGTACTATCGCTCACCCATTATAGGCAATAACATTCAAATGTTAGGGGCTTTTTGGCAATATGCTAATTAATGCAATTACATCTCATATTCGGGTCCAGCATACCATAAAATTTCTTGTGTTCAGTTTATAAAACAAGCATGTATCTCCCTCGCGGGGTTTATAAATACAGTTTAAAAGTTGAAAGGCGAGGCTATGAACTCACCTTGAGCGGACGGTAATATCAAGCAATATAAGAGCTGAAGAAGACAAATACTCCTAAGAGCGACCTAAAATAAAAGGCGCGACTTTAGAAACATAACTAATACTCACGCGAAATTAAAATGAACAAACTCGACTTTATAAAAGTAATTACTTATGTCCGAACTAGCCAGGCATTGGCGTTTCTAATTTTTATTGACCAAATTTTACTTAAATAATGTGTCCTAATCTGTATTAATATGTCATTCATACCATGTTTCTCTTTTACTCTTTACCCGTCAACTCACACAAAATTACCCGTTTTGGTTTTACGTCTAGTAACTTTTATTTATAAAATTCTGAAATCTTCCAACTTTGTTGAATCATAAATCAAAATCCGTAATTCATACGAACATGAGGTTTTCACCTCCAGAAATAATTTTGAGTCTACTTTTCAAAAATCCAGGCCTCACTGTCCAGGGGAACAAAGATCCTAAGTGAAATTACCATTTTACCCTTCTATGTCAAAACAGTTTATTTTCTGAATATTTCCACTCCACGAAAATGACCATAAATCAAAATCTATATATGCTATAAACGTGAGACCACTTGGAGATGATAGCTCTAAGTGTCCTCTCCAGGTAGCAACTTTATATTTTAAAAAGTTAGTGCAAAAATATGGGGTTATACCCCGTTTCCCAACTCATTGCAAAAAGTGACTAGTTTTGGTAAATCGGCCGTATCTCGCTCATCCGGAGGAGATACGGCTCTATCCAATTAACCACATATACCTTAGACACATACCAACATCATTATCAAATTTCCCAGGTACCTTATTACCAAAAAAAATTCGTAATCAACCTGTTTTGCTACTGAAGTAAAAACAGTCCCATAACCCTTTCCAAAATCAATCCAAACATCATTTTATTTCATCTAAGACTTAACACAATGCCATAACTAATTATTAGACACATTAGTAAACATAAAAACACATTATTTCCAGAACCCATCATCCATTTGAATGATTCAAAAACGAAATAAAGATTAAAAGTGAAGAGAGGATCTTACTAGAAGATGATTAGGGCTAGAGAATAAAAAAAACACAAACACCCTTTTTGCTAGGGCTGGTTCGAACCAAAGCAACCCTCAAAACCAATGATTAAACACTTCCTTAGCCCTAAAATATCACCAAGAATTGCCCCAATAAAACCCCAATCGAATAGCTTCAAGAATCACCAAGAAACAAGCCCTAAACTTCTTCAAATCTTCATGGATCCTTACCAAACTTTGCAAGAGGCTTTAGGATGATGTTATAATGATAAAAAGGAGTAGGAAAATTTTGTGAGAGTGGTGATTGTGGTGGTATGGTGTACGGCAGCAGCAAGAAGGGTAGAAGGATGGGAGTTTTTGAAGATAGAGAGTTTTTGCATGTATGGAGAAGTGAAGAATGATGATTATGTTTTATAGAAAATGGGAGTGTGTTGAGTGTGGGAAAGGGTAAACCGGCCTAGGGCCTTAAATGACTAAGTGGTATATTTTTTTTTGATTTTTATTTGTGTAGTATTTAATTTAAAGTGTGGTGTAGTATGGTTTAACAAAAGTAAAGTTTTTGAGGTAAAACGCGAGGTTTAGGCTTAAAACGCGAGTTGAAACGAAAAATGCCAAGAATAAAAATCATACTCATCGGGGTAATCTAGTGGAATATTAAACCACTTAGGACACGAGGATGGAATAAAATCCTAAGCATGGCTCACTCAAAGCTAGGGACGAGAATTTTACTAAATCGGGTAAAAGCAAAACTCATAATTTTACTAAAAGTAAAAACATAAATTAAGTTGAGATTTAATATTGACCTCGAAAACGCGAAATGTCACACCAGATGATGATTCTCTAGACACATATGCTTCATACTAATAAGTCTTCTGCCGCTTTACACGATTCTCCCCCTCAGGATGAGCATCATCATGAGGATCGTCCTGATCTCTTGGGCGAACGGCAGAAGGTCTACATGTAGTTTGTGGTACCTGAAGACTTTTAAACTTCATCTGAAGTGCTAGCCATATTGCTATGTCTTGTTGTTGCAATTGAGGATTGTCTTTCATAAAGAGATATAGTTGATATTGTTGTTCTGGAACAGAGAGTGTTTGTGATTGAGCTGGATGAACATGAAGAATATGTTCAGACATATAACTTCTTACTGACACACTAACTTGAGAAGGGATCTAATTATCAATAGCTTTCTGAATTTATGAGGAAATTTCAGCTTGTATATTCCCGCGCTCTTGTAAAATAGCTTTAGCAATCATCTGTTCCATCTCTTCTTTAGTCTTTTGTCTCTCCAGAATCAGCCCTTCCACAACATACACTGGAACTTGATCTTGAACCTGCTCAGGAACTTGCTTTTTAACTTGCTCCTTAATATGCGTATCTACCATAGTGGGTAATGATTTGACCATTACTTCTTGGAGATGATCAGCAAGAGTATCAAATGACTTCCTTGACAGAAACCGTGCTTTCAGATGTTCAAACAAATATGTATAACGTCCCTGTAACTCTTGAAAGAAATTCTTGTATCGTTTGAAACCTAGAGGTGTTAGCTTAGAATAAATAGAAAGTCGATTCGTATTTTGATAAGTTGGTGTTGGTTGATCTATGATGATGGTGTAGTTTAGTATGCGGTTACCATCAATTCCTAGAGTTTCTCACTATCTAAAGATACGAGATCAGTATGAATCCTAAGATATCTAATTGGTGTGGGGAATGGTGTACTCCTAGACTCCTCTATAATCTTCCCTTTCTCCCTTCACTTTAATTCATACACTTCATCAGTTATTTCTTCCTCCTCTTCATTAACATTGACAGGTATGACAACATTAGTAATTTCCACCTCTTCATCATTAGTGATCTCCACCTTCGGACTTTCCTTATCACTCCTGGGCTCTAACCTAGTGCCGGGAATCTTTGGTTCATCATAATCCGTAGGAGATTAAACTATCATCAATAACATTCTCCGATCCTTCCATCATTTATTCAATCTCTTCAGACGCCAAGTGCTTGTTGACCAGTTCCACATTTTCTCTAGCTTGTTGCTCTTCTCGACTTTTGTGCTCAGCAAGACTTACTTGTAATGTATCTTGTAAAATCATTTCATCTGCTTTATCAACAGTTGTCATTGAAGCTGGTGGAGTAAGACGTATGGATCTCCTTTCAGGAAGACGAAAATAAATCATAGTTGATCGTTTTGGAGCACTTGACTCTGATGTATCCATTTTAGGGTTAGGTGACCTAGGGGCGCTAGGTGTCCTATGCGTTCCTTAGGTAGACTCATTCGGTTGTGATTGAGTCAGAAGAACATCTAACCCAAACACCTCTGCATACATCCTATAATGCTCCGTGTGCTTCATCTCTTCAGTGATCATCCAATCTGGAATTTGCATGCCAACTTTATCTTTGTGTCTTCCTAAATTAAAGATATTTTTCATTATGTCATCATCTTGCAGATTGTGATACATGTCTCAAGCACGTCTTGAAATGTCAGGAAAACAAGTCATGTAATGACTAATGATGATCTTTGTAAATCTTGGATAAGGAATCGAAGATGTTAGATGATGAAGAGAATAGTAAAGTCCTTCCCATAGCAGCTCCGCATAATCCACATGAATGTTATTGACAAAGCAATACATCATTTGCATTATCTGCAATAGCGGTTGATCCCATCCAGTGACATGTGTTGTCAAGCATTTGGAAAATATCTTGCATAACGTTTGCCATAGTTGCAGAAGACTAGTTGTCTTAAAGCTTGATGATGTCTTCAGCTCCATTGTAAAGCCCAATTGTTGTTTATAGAATGGAACCATGTCTAAAAATTATGGTGGTGGCATGAATGAATTATGATTGTTGTCATTTGCTTGTGGTAGATGAAAGATTGTTCTAAAGTTATCGAGTGTAAGAGAAAGTTCTTTCTTGTCCAGCATAAACTTAAGCCTATACTTTAAACCGTCTTCCTTCAAAGTATGCCAGAACTGTGCCCTATAAATCCATGGTACGAAGGAAGAAGCTGCAATACTGAATCGTAATGGATGATTCTTGATGATGTTCATCAGAATTTTGCTTTCTGGTAGGCATTGCACATGTTCAAGATCAACTTTCTTGTTAGCATCCATAAGATCATATCTTTTGTTTGGAGGACACAGTCATCTGTATGAACCTCAGCTACATGTTGTTGTTGTGCCATGATGATTACTGAATGAATAAAATTAAGATGTTAGATAACAAACAATTC
>BQNB010124529.1:2696-19923 GCA_026074375.1 Tanacetum coccineum
TCCCAGCAGTAGTCATATTTTTAACCCCAAAAGTTTTAACATCTTGTTTTAAGTCTTTGGGTCTAAAGGCTGGTTTTGTGTAGTAAGACCTCTTAATAGGTGAACATGAGCCTCTTGGTCTTACATTGTCCATTCTTGGGTAAATGGGTCTAAAAGCATAACCATGCCTAGCAATACTAATATTTGGACTAGCAGTACTAACAGGCCTAGCAGTACTAACACTTGGCCTAGCAGTACTAACAGGCCTAGCAATACTAACAAGTCTCCTGATGGGACAAAAGTCTTACTTAAATGTAAGTATTTTGAAAAGTTTTGATGATTAACCCTTTTGGTTTTGTCCCATACTGGTTTGCCCTCCCTTTTACAAGTATTAACCACATTTTTTAGATTAAACTCTTGACTGTTTTTGTCATGGAAATTACAGTCTTTGATCAAGTGGTCAGTACTTTTATAAACAAAGCAAGCTTTTACTTTCCTAAACCCAACTCCTTGTTTATGAGAATTTTGACCACTTTTATCATCTCTAGTCTCAGGTCTAACTTTTTGCACTCCAGACACTTCCTCCTCATCATCTGAGGTCCAATCCTCAATGATAACACTATCTCTGTTAATCTTAGGATTAGACACAACTGACTCACTGACTGACTTAGGCTTTTCAGTATTTGCATCATTTGTTTTACCTGCAGTCTCATATGTTTTATTATTAAGCTTAGTTGTTTGTGACTCAATAATTTTATTCCTTATGGCATATTCATCTAATCCAGCAAAAGATATATCAGCTCTTGGGGTTAAAAAAGTTCTTTGTAATGGGAGGGGGAACAGCTTTATACCCATTCTTTAAAAATCTATCATTTTCTAGTATATGCTCATCATCACTTGATATACCATCAAAAACACTCATACTGTTCTCACTATCAGTTTCATGATTGCTACTTAATTCATTCAATTGTGTGCTATAACCTAAACCAGTTTTATCTCTAGCACTCATTTAAATTTTAAGTATTTCCTTAAGATTCTTGGTCGATTCTTCCCATTTAGCAATCTTATCTTTTAATTCATCTCTTTCTTTAACAACCTTCTCTAATTCCAGATTTAAGTTGTTAATCTTTATTTCTCTACATTTAAGCTCATAATTCTGAAATTAATATTTTTCACCCCAAGTTAACTCATTTTTTTCATGTCCAATAATCCTGGATTCTAGTGACTCTAATGCTATCTCATAATCCCTGATTTCTAGTTTTGCTTTGTTATGCTTTTCTCTTTCAGTATCACAGTTCTTTTGAAGACATTTAAATGATTCAAGACATTTAGAACATTTTTGTACCTCACTGTCAGAAGAACTTGATGAGCTTGAAGAGGAGATGGCCATCAAAGCATAGTTGACTGGTTCTACTTCAAAATCATTGCTCCAGTCATAGCCTCCTAGACCATCTTAAGCCACCAGTGCCTGTGATGAAGATTTATTTGTTGGTACATTGTTCCTACCATTGTCACCATAAGATCTTCTTCCTTGACTCCTTCCAGATCTACATTCTCTAGCAAAATGCCATTTTCTGTGACAGTTGTAGCACTCAATCTTTGACTTATCAAGAGAAACAGAATACCACAAAGGAACTTTTATATTAAACTTTGAATCTTCATAGGTTACAGATTACAAACTATGATTACTATTCGATCTCTATGATCTTATGTAGAACTATATCTACTAACTATGCCTAGGGTTACTTTTAAAGACTAAAGGAAACCTAATGGCTTACAAAACGCATATAAAGATAATGCATATCATTTCCTAAGATATCTCATGCATATCTTTAACTCTAACTAATTTCTGCGTAAGCAGACTTAACTATTACATAAGCAGTATTAACTATTTAACACTACCAGTACTAACTACGATAAACCTTCTACCAGTACTAACTATGTAACTAGCAGAACTAACTACAATACACTAACAGAATTAAGTCTGTTATACAAAATTCCTAACAGAGTCCCTCTTCGGATATCCGTTCAAATGTTTCCTGGACGCATATAAAGGGTACCATCAAATACAAATGGCAAAAGAAGACGAGAAAAATACGGCATTTATTAAAAGCCAAGGAATATTCTGCTACTCAAAAATGTCGTTCAAACAAAAAAATACCGGAACAACCTATCAACGCTTGGTGGATAAGGCTTTCTAAAAACAGATTGGTCAGAACTTGGAAGTATATGTGGACGACCTAGTCATTAAAAGCCGAACGGAGGAAGAGGTAATCAGATATATAGAAGAAACGTTCAAAACTCTTAGGGAGATAAACATGAAATTAAATCCCAAGAAATGTGCCTTTGGGATGAGGGAAGGCACCTTCCTGGGGTACAAAGTGGACACTGACGGACTAAGAGTATGCCCGGACAAAGTAGAAGCAGTCCTTAGTCTACCATCCCAAAGTGTTTGAAGGACGTACAAAAACTAAATGGGAAGCTGGCAAGCCTAAACAGATTTTCGTCTAAATCAGCGGAAAAATCTTTGCCATTCTTTAAAACTCTAAAAAAGTGCACAAAGAAAAGCGATTTCTTGTGGACTGCAGAGTCAGAGATGGCATTTAAGCAAATGAAAGGATTAATAGCCAAACTACCCATGTTAACGGCACCAAAGGAAAAAAAAGGAGCTAATCATGTATCTGGCGGCTGCAAAAGAAGCCATTAGTGCGTTTCTAATGACAGAAAGGGACGGAAAGCAAACGCCTATCTACTTCGTTAGCTACGCACTACAGGGTCCAGAAATCAACTACACTCCAATGGAAAAACTAGGAATCTTGTGGTTGATTAAAGGTATGCACATTTGAATTACCAAGATTGCGTGAGGAAGACTCAGCCGCTTCTTGTACCGGTGTACAAAAAGGATTGGTAAATTCTGCTTGATCATCGTTGTTTTCCTCAGCATGAACATTTGTAGGAGTTGTCGGTTCTGATGTAGGGTGAATGTTCGTTGAAGGGTTTGTGTCTTGTGGAGCAGAATTATCGGTGGGAGAAGAAGACTTGTTGACACGTGAAGTACCATCATTGAAAAATTCATCGTACAAAGGACCAAAAAGAAGATCCAACTCCTGTTGTGATGGAACTGTTGTATCTGCTGAAGGAAAAACATTTTGTAGTTCTGGTGCGGGGTCAGGGTTGTCATAATCTGACGCCTTTTGTCGTTGGGGAACGAGGCCTGAAGTGTCATTAGCAACAGACGTCTCTGACATCTCTTTGATCTCATCAAATCTGAGATGGATGGATTCAACTATCAACCTTGTTCTCTTGTTGTAGACACGATATCCCTTTGATTGAGTGGAGTATCCCACCAAAATGCACGAATCCCCTTTTTCTTTCATCTTATCCAAATTTTCACCATCTCTTGTTAAGTAACAAGTGCAACCAAAGATGTGAAGGTGTTTAATTGAGGGTTTTCTGTCATTAATGATGTGATATGCCGTTTTCTCATGAGTTGGGATGATGATTGATCTGTTTTGAGTATAGCATGCGGTTGCAATTGCTTCAGCCCAAAAGAATAAAGGAAGTTTAGAAGCCGAAAGCATCGTTCGAGCAGCCTCAACGAGAGTGCGGTTTCGTCTTTCGACAACGCCGTTCTGTTCAGGTGTTCGAGGAGTAGAAGTTTGATGCTCAATTCCTTCTTCTTTAAAGAATGCATTAAGTGTCTTGTTTAAGAACTCAGTGCCTCTGTCAGTGCGAACAGAAATTACTGGGGCTTGAAGATTTCTTTGGATCATCGTGAGAAAGTCTTTTAAAACTTCTGGTGTTTCATCCTTGGAACGTAGAAAGAGTGTCCAAGTATATCTGGAGTAGTCATCGATAATTACCAGAATATATTTCTTCCTATTTATGCTAGCAACCCGCATTGGACCACATAAGTCCATATGAAGCAAATTTAACCGTCCTTTTGAACTTGGAACAGTCTTTGACTTGAATGAACTTTGTTTTGCTTTACTCACTTCACAAGAGGAACATAGTTGATCCTTGACATACTTCAGTTTTGGTAAACCAATCACAACATCTTTCTTTGAAAGCAAGTTGATGTAGTCGAAGTTGAGATGAGAAAGTCTTCGATGCCATAACCACGCTTGAGTTGGTGATGCTTTAGCCATGAGACAGATTGGAGTTGATGAAGTTGTTTCTTGAAGAGAAATTGTATAGAGATCAGTTCCACGATTACCGGTTAGTAAGTCGTTTCCCTGAAGATCTCTAACAAAACACGTAGATTTCTGAAATGCAACCTCCAAATCCGCATCACAGAATTGACCAACCGAGAAAAGATTATGATTGAGACCTTCGACGTAGTAAACCCTGTTGATCGTGATATTTCCTTGAACCAAATCTCCATAACCAAGAATTAGAGCAAATTGATCATTGCCAAAATGAACGGTACCCAAATATTTTTCAACAAAATTGCACAGCAGTGATAGATTGCCCGTCATGTCTCTTTAAAGTATGTTCTGATAGAATGATCAGACGCTGTGTATCCGGACCAGAAACCCGAACAATCTTAGATAAATGTCACCACGGACTAACCAGTGGACATTATGGACCAAATGTAACCGCTAAAAAGGTCCTAGATTCAGGATTTTACTGGCCGACAATCATAAAAGAAGCTCATACTCTAGTTCAACTTTGCGAAGCATGACAAAAGACGGGAAATATATCCAAACGTGATTAGATGCCCTTAAGCAACATTCAAGTATGTGAAATTTTTGATATATAGGGTATTGACATTATGGGACCATTTCCAAAATCGCATAAGTTTGAATACATTCTTGTCGCTGTTGATTACGTAGCTAAATGGGCTGAAGCTCAGGCTTTACCAACTAATGATACCCGATTTGTTGTCACTTTCTTAAAGAAACTATTCTGCCTTTTCGGAATGCCCAAAGCTCTAATCAATGACCGAGGTAATCACTTCTGCAACAAAATAATGGAAAAGACTATGAAAAGATATGGAGTTAACCTCCGTTTCTCTACATCATATCACCCTCAAACTAGTGGTCAAGCTAAAAACACGAACAGAGCTCTTAAAAGAATTCTTGAAAAGACTGTTAAAGATAATCCTGCTATTTGGTCAAGAAAACTTGATGACGCTCTGTGGGCTTTTCGTACTGCTTACAAAACACCTACCGGTACCACACCTTACAAACTCATATATGGAAAGAACTGCCACTTACCATTTGAAATTGACACCGTGCATACTAGGCCTTGAAGAATTATAAGCCAGATCTGATCGCTGCTGGTGAAAAATGAATGTTCCAGTTACACGAATTAGATGAATTAGACATCAAGCCTATGAAAACTCTCGATTATACAAAGCAAGAACCAAAGTCTGGCACGATAGAAAACTAAGAATGAGAAAAGAATTCAAACATGGAAACAAGGTTCTACTCTTTCACTCAAAGTATAAATTCAAACAGCCGAAACTCAGATCTCGTTGGCTAGGACCATACGTGGTAAAACATCAATATCCATCCGGCTATGTTGAACTCTATGGAAAAGATGGAAAAACATTTATTGTTAATGGCCATCGACTCAAACTATATCATGAAGAAGAAGATTATAATGACCAGAGGGAAGCAGTCACTCCCTTCTTTCCAAAAGAATAACTCACCAAGTTCGAGTCTAGCTAACGACTCTCTTAAAAATTAAGCGCTTCTCGGGAGGCAACCCGTGCTTCACTTAAGTGTGGAGGAGTCCCTACTCCATTCTTCCATTCATATCCTTTATTTTATTTTCTAATAATAATAAAAAAACAACAAAAATATTTTCTTTTTATGTGCTTTTGTATTTTTACTTTTATGCAGGTAATATAGCTTAAAGATTTGGAAAATTATGAAGTCTGCTTAAGGATAGCTCTCTCGCAACTATATATCTCTATGCCCCGAGAAGTACCGTTTTCCCTTAATTTCTCTATTTTATCTCTATTATCAGTTATCACATTGACGGCAATGTTCAACTTAAGTGTGGAGGGGAGCCAAATAGGAAAAATTAATCATATCCCTCCATATTTGCCCTGCCAAAATTTTTACCAACTGATACTTCAACAAAAAAAAATCTAAATATGCTTTTAAAAAAATTAAAAAATGCTCTTAGTAAGGAAAATCTAACCGGATTGACACTATAGCTAGCACAACCTAGTCCACTAAATTGTGAGAATTATAAGCTTTTAGAATATTCTGGTACCCACCTTTGGTACCCAAGATAATTGATGCCTTTAGCTTGTTCGAGTTAAGGAATGAGCAATCATATGTATCTATTCCATCGTTATGGATGTGTATATGTGGTTTTGTCACCTTTTCTGGAGCAATGGTATTGGTTGATAATTATATTTGAGTGAGCCGGTAATTTAGAAGCTCTAGAACTTGTGCTTGATCATGATTTACTAGACCGAAGCCTGATTAATCATATGTTATGAATCCCGCAAGTTTTTGTTCTTGCAAATGCTCCATTTAGTGCTAAGTTGCTGAAATACCTAAGTAAAGAAGTTAAAGTTGAAAGAAGAAGTCCTGTGCCAAGCCTTAATTATTGTTTGGTATGAAAAAAAAAGAGAAAAATATTTATAGTAGTTCAAAGAAATAAAGGCTTAAGTTCTGGCACATGAAGATTAGTATATGCTCCCACATCAGTATCAAGTTCCACCTTTTGGTCAGGTTTATGTGTCAAGTACAAGCCTATGGTAGCTGTCTAGATTATGTCTGTGCAAATTGAGTGTTTTCACAAAAATATATATATAACCCTATCTAAGTGAATTGAATGAATTCTATAATTCAAACACATGCCCTATGTGAGGTTCTTAGTTATATGTCAATGCCTGAAAAGTTATCTAAACCTATAAACATGTGTAAAGTCCAATTTTCTCCATGTCACGATAAATGATTTTATTTTCTCGCTTTGATTGCTTGAGGGCAAGCAACAGCTAAGTGTGGAGGGATTTGATAACGTCCAAATTGTGCATGTTTTCGGTGGCGTTATTTGTATGTATTTAATCTTTTCTCGTGAACTTTCGATACTTATTAGCATGAAATATGTACAGGTTCGCTTGAAGATATCCCGATCTCAAACACAACAAAGATCGAGTAATTATACACTTCGGGAAGACAATATACAAGAAAAGATAAAGAATCAAGCCTAAAGTGCAAATGTGCGCCGCACTTCTCCTCAATTCATGGAAATAAAGACTTAGTCAAAATTCAGCATTAACTCCACAAGTGCGCATCACAATTTCCTTTGTGTGCCGCACTTTCTATCTGACGTTGAAGAATAAATGAAGACTTAAATGCTACTGCATTAATACCCCAATTACGCCGCACAAATTTCTTTGTGCGCCGCACTTCTCCAATGAATGTAGGATCCCACTCTAGATAGATCTTTACTGTCTGTTAAGGATGGTGATTAACCTATGTAATCACAAGCTAATGAGGCCCATGCATCAAGGTACTTGGTACATCCGGGAGCGGATAAGACGTACTATAACCTTGGAGACATGTATTGGTAGCCACGTGTAGAAAAGGATATAGCTACCTATGTTAGCAATTGTCGGATTTGTTTAAGAGGTGAAGGCTGCAATGTCAAAGACTTTTGGCTTGCTGCAACAGCCTGAGATACTTGAGTGAAAATGAGATAGAATCACCATGGATTTTATCACTAAATTTCCAAGGTCAAAGTAGTGAGTATGATGTGAATTGGGTGATGGTCGATAGACTGACCAAGTTAGCTCATTTACTAGCTATACAAGAAGATTGCAAGATGTGAAGTTGGCAAGGATTTATATTGATGAGATAATAGCAAGGAATGGAATTCTGGTGACGATCAACTCAGATTGAGATGGATGATTTACCTCGTGGTTTTGGCAGACGCTGCAGAAAGTGTTAGAGACGCGATTGGATTTGAGTACTGCTTAGCATCCTCAAGCGGATGGACAAAGGGAACGTATGATTCAGACTTTGGAGGATATAATGAGGGCATGTGTTATCGATTTTGGTGGTAGTTATCAATTAAGCATTCGGTGTGCTCCGTTTGAAGCTTTGTATGGTAGGAAATGTAGGTCGCTAGTTCTATGGGCAGAGATTAGATAATGTAGCTTGATTGGACCTGAGTTAGTACTAGAGACGACAGATAAGGTGGTATTGATTAAGGAAAAGCTCAAAGCGGCGAGAGATCATCAAAAGAGCTATGTTGATTTTAGGCTTAAGCCGTTAGAGTCTGAGGTGAGAGATCGTGTATTGTTAAAGGTGTCGCCTTGGAAGGGCGTAGTGCGTTTTGGAAAGAAGGGAAAGTTAGCACCAAGATATGTAGGACCGTTTGAGATCCTTAAAAGGATTGGCCTTGTAGCGTATAGGTTGAGGTTACCTGAGGAGTTGAGTAGTGTGCATGACACATTCCACGTGTCAAATTTGAAGAAGTGTTTGGCGGATGCTAATTTGCATGTGTCGTTGAATGAAATCAAAATCGACAAGACTTTACGTTTTGTTGAGGAACTCGTAGAGATTATGGACCGTGAGATTAGGAATTTGAAGCGTAGTAAGATACCACTTGTGAAAGTTCATTGGAATTCAAAGCGTGGTCCCGAGTTCACTTGGGAGCGCGAAGACCATATGAAGTCTAAGTATCCTCAGTTATTTGTTGATCGTGCTGTTGAATCGGCTAGTTAAATCTCGGGACGAGATTTCCTTAAGGAGGGGATAATGTGACAACCGTGATTTGAGCAGGTTAGTTTAAACCTTTAGAAATGGCTAAGAGTTCATTTTTATGTGTGTAAGTGTTGTGCTATGTGAATTTATGTGGGCTAAGTGAGTTAATTATGTGCTTGATATCATTTTGAGGTGTATGGGCATCTCATTTTGAGTGTGTTTGAGTTTGGTGTTAAGTATTCTATTCGTTCACGTGTGGTGATAATGGATATGAAAGACGTGTGCATGCATTGCTACGTCAATACTTGGTTTTAAGGATTAAGCGTTTATAGGAAGTGTGTGATATGTGAAAGGAATAATGTGGTTGAAATATGCAAGTTGGTAGTAAACTTTCCATATATAGAAAGTGAATTTAGAAATGAAAAGTTATTTTTAGAAAGTAGTTTATAAGCAAAATGGTTTACCAAATTAGCTTAGGTATTTATAAAAACTTAAGGTATTGAAAGTAATTAATTAACTAATAAAAGATAAAAAAAAATTATACATGAATAGTAAATACGAATTTTAGAAAAAAAGAAAAAGAAAAAGAAAGAATAAAGCCCAATCCTAGTAGGACTCTAATTAAGGGAAAAACTAATTGTAGTATAATTAAGATTCTAATTTGGTAATTATCTAGATCCTTTTCCCCACACTATAAATACAAACTCATAACCCCTGATCGCTGCCAAACTACACCTAAAAATACATATAATATATAATAAAATATAAAATATATATAGTTAGGCTAGTCTAAAAGCAGGATCAATAAAACCGAGAGTAGTATAGAATTTTCCCGGGTCGTTTATCCCCAACGAGGCTGGACTGGAGAATCGATACAGTCGAAGATTTGAGTCTGAAGGAGAAAAATGATTTGAGAGTGCAGGAAGTTAAATTAAACAATAATAAACAAAAACGTTTAAGAAAATCCTAAAAATTACTAAATTAAGCTGAAAAACGGGAGCACGAATCCCGAACAAAGGGGGAAAAACCTAAAATCTTTAAAATTAACCCTACGAAGAAATTTTCACTTCTGAACTACTCTACGGGACAAATAACGAAGAATAAAAAAGACTAGACCGAAAACGGAGTTCGTTTGACCCAAAAACGAGTCAAGACAAAAAACCGCACCCGGACCGTTCTTTAAAAAATGAAAAGTTGTAAAAATGACCTATGACTTACGAAAAGTTTTCAAATTGTTTCCTACAAACTATATGACAAAATATAATTTTCTAAAAAAGAAAAATCATTTTTATGATATTTTTGTAAAAAATTTTTTTTTTTAGATTTTTATTTATTTTGTTTTTTTTTTTTTTTTTTTTGTTTATGCATTTTAAAAGTTTTAACTAAATTAAATTATAAAAAATACTAAATGACTACGAAAAATTCTGAAAATTTTATGAAAAATACTAGACACTCTAACAATCCTAGGAAAAATAAGAAACAAAAGTCAGCTTAATAAATAAGCCCGTAAATAAGCTTATACAGCTTTTAAGCTTATAAGCCGAAAACTTGTATAAAGGAATAGGCCCCTTGGGACATACGAAAAAGTCCCAAGGCGCAGCGGTGAGTGTGTTGTGTAGAAAGGGGGAATGATTCGAGAGTCCACGGGTTCGAGTCTTGCACACTCCGGACCTCTTTTCTTTCCCTCTTTTTTTTTCTTTTTCGAAAACGTCAAAGAAGAAAAGTTTTAAGCTCGTGGGGCTTAACAACTTTGTCTTCTACAACATTTTCTAAAAGCACTCAATAAGCCTTAAAAATAAGCTTAAAATCGACAGAAATAGCTTAAAGGGCTTAAAGCCCTTTGCAAAGCTAAGGTCCATAGTTGGCTTGTGTGGTCGTTTAAGCTAGGACTTGGCCTAAAATAAGTTAAAGGAAGTCTAAACTAACCTAGATAAGCTTAAAAGGCTAAGAGCTTAAGGCTAAATAAGCTGTAACAGCTTATGATGACAGGAAAGCTAAACAAAGCTTAAAGGGCTAAAAAGCTAAGCTTGGTACTTAAATAAGCTAGCAAAAAGGGAATAAGCAAAAAAATCTAACTAATTTAACCTAAAAAGCTATGAGGATCATAATGAGCTTTATGAGAAAAAACTCAATAATGCCAGAAAAGGAAATAACAATCCTACACCTAAGTAATCCAAAAACAGTCAAAAGCCAAGTTTGGGCTTAAAAATAAGCAACAAATAAGCTTCCTAAGGTCTGAAAATCAAGGGGCTTATATAAGAGCTTATAGGCTCTTAAAATAAGCCAAGGGATTGGACTTGAGACCACTTAAAAGCTAAGAAAAATAAGCCTAAAATCTCCCCTTTGCACCAGGGGAGACTTAAGCTAAACTTAAGTGGCTTATTTGACAGCTTATAAAAAGCTGTCAAATAAGCTCTAAACAAAATAATAAGCTAAAACAGATTTAGTACCTTAGCTTAACAACTTGTGCACAAATTTTGAGCTTTTAAAAATCATTTTTACTTGCTGAATTTTGTAGGTGAAAAAGGCTTAAAGTCTTTTTAAAACTGTTACTAAAAAAAGACTTGGGTGTTTTGACTTAACAAGTCAAAAGACCCAAGTGTTGCAAAGCATTTTTATACACACAGAACAAGCACACACATTTCGATACTTAAACTCCAACTCCAAGTGCTTAAGGATTTAACAGGCACTTGGTGATTTCCCTAAAAAGTCACAGTTATGAAAAAGGTTTTGAAAAAGCTTTGAAAAACAATTTTTGAGCCTTAAAAACTTTGAAACAGCCTTTAATAAGCTTAAAACTAAGTTTTAAATCACACTAAGTTACCTCACCCATGGACAAAACCATTTGACGCCCTTTTTTAAGGTTGACCCCAAACAAAACCACAATACTAAAGCTATCCAAACTTACGTTACACTTAAAAACCTATTTAAACACTAAAACACTAAAGCTTTTATCTACTCATGACAAAGATTACCTACTTAGCTATTTTTAAAACTAAAACCTACAGCTTATTAACAAGAATAAGCTACTTACTCACCTAGCTTATTAATACTAAAAATGACAGAATTGAGAAAGTTAATCTAAATTGATTCTAGTTAAAAATTCTTAAAGACATTTAAAACTCTAACTAACCTAGTAACCCTAAGCATGATTAAGCATTCATAAAGATAATACAATAAGCTAAATGAATAAGCTAAGTGCTACAGTGAATTATGGAAAGGAACCTGAAATTTTGTTGTCTCAGAACCAAGCCACTCTATCTGAGTGAGTGGCTTAAAACCTGAACCTAATGGCTCCTTAGCCTCTAAACCAATGAGCTTAAAGCTCAATAAGCTATATTAGCTTATTGCTTCTCAAAAGCCTCCAAAATGCATCAAATGACCTCTAGTGATCATTTTTAAATGTGAAATGAACAAAATGAAAAAATGAATGACTTAAAATAAGGATTTAACTGAATTTGAGCTTATGAACAGGAATAAGCCCAAAAGAGCTTATTGAGAGCTTCTTAAGGTAAAACAGCTTAAAATTGAAATCAAAAACAATTGAAACTCAAAAACTGAATTATATTGCTCACAATGATTAAGTACAAGTTGAAATAACAAAGGTACAACTGAAAATAAAGGCTTAAAAAAAACTTAATTGCAACAGTACACGAAACTGAAAAAAATACAAAGAGAATTTTTAAAAACTCTAAAAAACTGCCCTCCAATTTCTCTTTTTATCTTCACATAGAAGCGACTTCTTTTTATAGGCAGCCTCTCTTCCTTCTTTGTTGTGCTTGTTTGTGTTTTTCTTTTGTGAGTAGAAAACCAAAATCATCTAAACCGTCGAATAAGCCTTGGGGAGTTGTGGGATTGCCAACATGGCAATCCTACAGCTGGGAAAGCTTAGTGGAAGGGGAGGGAATGGATTATCCATGGTGTTTTTCGAGTTGCAGGGGAAAACGTGTAGAGTGAAAATGGCGGGAAGGGGTTTTTGGGTTAAACTGGGTAAAAAGGGTTAGGGGTAACAGGGGAAAGTTTGGGGTTTGGGCAACATAGGTCCCTCAAAGTGTTAACCTTCATTGCATCCATGGTCCTTGTGTTGTTATAACTTTTGGGGACTTGGCAGAAATAGTCCCCAAGAGTTATAACACTCTTTGCACCACTAGTCCTTGGGTGGTTATAAGTTAGGGACTTAAGCAGGAATGGCCCTTGTAGTATACCTTTCCCTTATTGACAGTTTGGCCCTTCTCTTTTCTTTTCTCTTTTCCTCTTTAAATATAAGTTTAGAGTTTTGGCAATTTTAACCCTCAAACTTATATTTCTTCACATGTTGACTTTTGGATTTGTCGGGGTTGACTTGGATTGACTTTTGACTTGACCAGTTGACTTATTCTGTTTACTTTTTGACTTGATGACTCTTCGGCTTTTGATTCGGCTTTGTCTATTCACAGTCGTTTTCCATTTCCGGTCCGGTTTTGTCTTTGGCTTTGTTTTTTTTCCCGTCTTTTCTCTTAGATATCCGTTCCTGCACAATACAAAAAAAAAACACCACAATAAATAAACCAAAACAAAAAAAATACCCATACAAACAAAAACACAGCAACCCCAAATCAAAAACATAAACACAACCAAACAACAAAACAAACCACAACAAACGCAACCGCACAAACAACGCAACACAACACAACAATGAACCACAACAACAAAAAACCCCAAAAAAACAAACAATCAACAAAGAAAAAACAACACAACTAAATACAAAACCCAAACACAGACCAAAAAGACCAAACATACAAACACCCAAAACTACCCAACAATAGCAACAAAAACACAACAACAACCCCCAAAAACATACCAAACACCAAACCACAGCAAACCACACCCAAACAAAAAACAAACAACAACAAACAGACACAACAATACAAAAAAACGCGCAAAGAACAACCAAAGAACACAAACAAAAACAAACAAAAAACCAACAAACTCCCCACACCCACAAACCAAACAACTCAAAAAAAAACAAAACCAACAAACAAACAACAACAAACAACCACAAAAAACAAAACAACACACAAACCCAAAAACACCCCAACAACAGAAAAACCCAACACACAACAAGCACAAAATCACACAAACAAAACATACCCAAACCACAACAAAAAATCACAAAACAACCAACAAAACCATAACAAACAAACCCCTACAAACCAACAAAAAACACAAAACACCCCAACCCCCGCCCTACAAACAACAAACAAAACAAAAAGCAACAACACAACCATCACCAACACACCACAAAACAAAACACAAACAACCACCAACAACAAACCCAAACCAAACAAAACTACAAAACCAAAAAACACACCAAACACACCCCCAAACCAACACAACAACAAAAAACACACAAACCAAAAACAAACAAAGCAGCAAAACACACAAAAAACACAACCAAAAACAAATACAACCCAACAACAACAAACAAAAAAGAAAAAAACCCAAAAACACAAAAAAAAAAACACCAAAAAACAACCACAATTCCAACACAACAAAACAAAAAACACAAACACAATACAAAAACACACACCAAATACACAACAAACAAAAAACAACAAAAACCCTAACCAAAAAACAACAACAAACACAACAAACCCACCCAAAAACTAACAAATTCAAACCAAGCGTATATTTTGGGCATTTAAGTCGTTTTGGTTATTTTAGCTCGTTTTTAAAGGTAAAAGGTATGTGTAATTAAGCACATACCATAGAGCTTTATATACTTCTGAGCATAAGATGATGACTTCCATTGAGGAAGTTAATTTAAGGGTCAGCTACCAGGCACAGGTTCGCAGGAATGAGAGTGAGGATTTCTATACACAACTTCTTGACGCTCCAGACTGACCACAGATGACATTATACTCGAGATTGATGTAGTTGAAGAGGTTAGAGGACTGCTTCGAGATAGAGAGGTTACATGATGTAAGCCATGCTTATACCTTCGTCAGAAGGCGAGGCTCGGAACAGGGCATTATTGGCGCGACTTGAGACACTAGAGACTCACATGAGTCGTATGGAGTGGCAGCGCTAGAGAGCTGAGGATGATGCAGTCAGACAGATCATGCGTACCCAGGTGCTAGAGGCTAGAGCTCGGATTGATACGGTGGAGGACGCTGGTAGTAGTTGTTAGTTGTACTTTTCATTCCTAGCTATCTTGTATAGTCTATTAAGCTTTAATGGGTAAGTTCCACAACTAAGTAGTGACTCTAGGACTTATTTTCATTTATCTGTAACTAAAGATCATATGTATGTGGTCATTTTGTATCCAAACCAATCATGTTATGATTCGACATTATGTTATGAAATGTTGATGTATGATGTTATGGTTGATCCTAGTTTATTCATTTCCCATTGTGTTGTGGTGTAGTTATTATTATCATATCTATTTGTATCGACATTGTGATTATATCTCACGTACATTATATTCTTGTGATTATTAGAATCATGCCTGTAACAAGACAAGGAGCAAATGACGCCATGACTCAGAATCAATCAAGGCAATGAACCGATCAGGAGCAATTCAAAGGAAACTCTACACAGGATGACAAAAGCCAAAGTTCAGGAGGAGGAGGAATCAGAAGGCCTGTGCAACCTGCAAGTGTCTGTTCCTACCCCGACTTCATGAAATGCCAACCCTTAAACTTTAAGGGAACTGAAGGCGTTGTTGGCTTATCTCATTGGCTCAAAAAGATGGAATCAGTATTCCATATTAGCGGTTGTGCCGTTAAAAATCAAGTGAAGTTTGCTACCTGCACTCTGCTAGGTGCTGCACTAACCTGGTGGAATGGTCATGTGAGAACCTTAAGTCATGATGTTGCTTATGCTATGACTTGGGGGACTTTTAAGAAGAAATTGACGGACAAATATTGTCCAAATGGTGAAAGCAAGAAACTTGAAATTGAACTGTGGAATCTTAAGGTCAGGGGAAACGATGTTGCAGCTTATACTCAGCGTTACCCAAGAACTAGCCTTGATGTGCACCAAATTTCTTGTTGATGAAACCGCGAAGATTGACAAGTATATCGGTGGACTTCCCGATAACATTCATGGAAATGTCATGTCTGCAAGACCTAAGACTCTTAATTTTGCTATCGAGTTAGCCAACGACTTGATGGATCAGAAACTCCGCACTTATGCGGAAATGCAGAATGAAAACAAGAGGAAGGCTGATGATTCATCAAGAAACAATCACCAACAACAACCCCACAAGAAGCAAAATGTAGCTAGGGCATACACTGCTAGCCCAGGTGAAAAGAAGGTTTATACTGGGGACCTACCTTTGTGCACCAAGTGCAATTACCACCACACTGGGCAATGTGCACTCAAGTGTGGAAAATGCAAGAGGTATGACCATGCTACCACTGATTGTCGGGTCAATACCAACAACAACAAGAATCAAAAGGCTGGGGCATGCTATGAATGTGGTAACACCGGACACATCAAGAAGAATTGCCCAAAACTGAAGAACGTGGAATAACAATGGAATGCGACAGCTCAGGAAGATCTTATGCTTTGGGAGGAAGAGATGCTAGCTCGGACTATAACGTCATCACGGGTACGTTTCTTCTCAACAACAGTTATGCTACAATTTTGTTTGATATTGGTGCGGATAGGAGCTTTGTATCTAATATCTTTAGTGCCTTGATTGAAAATACCCCCCACTACATTAGAAAATCATTATGATGTAGAATTAGCGGATGGGAAAATCATAGGAGTCAACACCATAATTCGAGGGAGCACGCTATCTTTCATGAATCATCTTTTCAACATCGACTTGATGCCTGTCCCACGCGGTAGTTTTGACGTTATTATTGGAATGGATTGGTTAACAAAGTATCATGGAGTGATCATTTGTGACGAGAAGATTGTACGTGTTTCTTTCGGAAGAGAGATGTTACTTTTTTAAGGCAATGGAAACAACCAAAGGGAAGAATCCCGACTAAATATCATTTCGTGCACTAAAGCGCAAGAGTATTTGTCAAAGTAATGTGATGTCTTTTTGGCACACATTACCACGAAGGAAGCCAAAGACAAGTCAGAGGGGAAGCGACTTGAGGACGTGCCGATTGTCAGAGACTTTCCTAAAGTCTTTCCTAAAGACTTGCCGGGTATTCCACCAATTTGACAAGTAGAGTTCCAAATTGATTTGGTACCAGTAGCACGGGCGCCTTATCGGTTGACACCATCTGAAATGAAAGAACTAGCGGAACAACATCAAGAACTATCCAATAAATGCTTTATAAGACCTAGCTCTTCACCCTGGGGTGAAGAAAGATGGATCATTTCGCATGTGCATCGATTATCGTAAACTGAACAAGTTAACGGTGAAGAACCATTATCCTCTTCCTAGAATTGATGACTTGTTCGACCAACTTCAAGGGTCGAGTGTCTTCTCGAAGATTGACCTACGATCAGGATACCACCAGTTAAGGGTTCGCGAGGAAGATATTCCAAAGACCACGTTTAGGACGCGCTATGGCTATTATGAATTTCAAGTGATGCCTTTTGGCTTGACAAATGCGCCCGCTGTATTT
>BQNB010124530.1:0-16741 GCA_026074375.1 Tanacetum coccineum
TCCTTGCGGTCGAGGTTACCTTTCTTACATTTTTCACCACCACATGATGGGTAGTTCCAACCCTTCTTTGTTCTGACCTTGTCAATCCTCACCACATAATGGAAGGTCAAAGACTGGAAGCACATCTTTGGTGTCGGTGTGGTCTAATAAAACAACACAAACATAAAGGGATATCGTAAGGCAGGTTGCTCACATCATATTTCCGATTTCGTGCGCATATCAGGAGGTTTTCCAGAGTTCCAGCCTTTGCTTCGGTGTTATCCGATGGTAGCATTTCTTTACTCAACTCCACACCACTACAACACAAAAACATGGTTACAATTTTAAGGTTGCAACAATTTAACAATAGGGCTAACCAATTTACTGCTGCTTACCTATCATTAGTCTTTAACCACTTTAACACAGGGATTTGCTCATCGTCAACAATGAGGGTTGAGGATGTGCTAGATAGATAAAGCCTATTTGTAACATACGAACAATACATTCACAAACTAATAAGCATTAATAAACTAATGATTATCATGAATAGCAGACGAATTTAAGAGACGACGGGTCTTACTATTGTAAAGCTTCACTGACATGGCGGTTAAAACAATTAGGTAAAGCCTAACATGGCGGGTCTGCTTCTCAATTAACATATCACTGAGGCAACCCTAAAGCGTCACTCTTAGAGACTGCCCCTATTAAGAATTAGGAAACAATTCACATAATGGCAGTTGTCCATAAAGACGGCATCATAGCAGGCAAAAAAATAGTAATGCGGTTGCATAACAAAGCATAAAAATAGTACTAACCTGCTGTTAGCCAGGTGGAAATCTAGGGTCTTTGAGCCGCTCTTCTGTTGAGTGGTCCTGCCAACGTTTGTCACATACCCAGTAGCATCTGCAGGTTGTGTGTTCATATGCAAGAGTATTACTGGTGTGCATCATGGTGCATAATATAGTTTATAAGACGTTATAAAACCTTACCAATTAAATACTTGTTGTTTGTAGGTTCAAGGGAATCAAATTCCACAAACTGAAAAGGGTGACGGTCGAAACCGTCAGAGCTCACAGAATATTTTCGAACAACTGTGTCCCCATCCAACTCTAGCATAAAGTGAGCAAATCTCAACAAACAAAAGTCATCCTTATTGGCCTGACAATAAAGTTTTTCACTGAGTAAATGGACTATTCTTTCAACTGGAGAAAATTATGACCGATGTTCCCCCTCCCGGTGCAATAAATCAAGTTACCCTGTAATTGTGGTTGGTTAGCAATTGACCCAAACATGACATCTAGCAAAGTGTATAGACAATCAGAGTGTGCAGAGTAAACCTTTCGGTCAGATACAATGAAGTCCGTACTGAGATACCTTCCAGTGGAACAATTTACGTCCCATATCCGATAGATCATGGCTATAACCATGCTAGTTACACCCAGGTCGAGTTCGTTCAACATTAGCTCCTTTTGGTTCGCTGCAGCAGAGGCCGACATATTGATGCAGGTATGTGACGTACAGGCTGAGCAGTTGGTTTAAGAGGTAGATGCTTAACAGTCACGCGCAGGGGGAATTTATAAAGCTTGTCATTCGAAGGTATGTTACTACCTATAATTGGTTGCCTGATATGAATTTATGATGGTATAATACACATTAACTTGTGGCATTTGTTACCTATTTTAATGCTACTTAAATGAATGCTAATTTTTTTCATCTTCTGCAACTGCCCAACATTCATTTATTCATTAGAGTTTTACAAAAGGAGGTCCCAAAATCTAGAAATATAAAGTTTGAATAATAACAATTTAGCCATCTTCAAGGTCATGCCACTCCATGCCATAAGTTGCTCAATTACCTGAGATAAACATGCATAAAAGGGTCAACACAAAGGTTGAGTGAAATTCATAGGTTTGAAATGTATTAGTTGAATGCAAGTTATCATAATGGATAGTAATAATTGCAACGAATACAATTATCATGGAAAACAATATTATTGTACCTAAGTTCATGACATCAATACGTTAACAGGGAAAATCACCGTAGTGACATTGGTTGAGGAATAAATGTCCTCGTGGAAAGGTAACTTGCCAAAGTTACCCATTGAGTCAAATATAGTGCGTTTGGCTACCACAAGCATAGGTATACCAACGGGAGTGTCACCCCCAATAGATCTATTCACAATATTCGCGTTTACTCGTAAGCAATTAATGGTTCATGATATGGAAATAATGGCACTGGAAGCTACTTAGGCAATAATATATTTGGCTAGCATACGGTTGGAAAAACACTTGCATTCATAGTAAAATAATCATGTTGTTCCAAAATTCATTGTTTAAGCATGTATCCCCCTCGCAGGTTTATAAAGCATATAAATAAGTAAAAGCGAGGCTATGAACTTCACCTTAATAGGGAAATCTGGTTGATGGCAAAAGTATATCAAATGAAATGCGTCTGTATGGTAGTATGATAGGCGGGAAAGTTCAGAATATCGATTGAAAGAAAGCAGCTTCGTCACGTAACTTGGGATAATATACCGAGTCTTAGTTTAATTGTCAAATATTCATAATGTTTTATCATAATTGATTAATTAATTTATGGATATAGTGTATCATTGTTCGGGTTATCATAATCCAGAGGCCATGAGGGATCGTTTGAGGAGTCAGGGCACTTTAAATCGTAAACCCAGTAAACTCTTCAAGACGAATACACTAATGGAACCCCTCACATGAAATTCCCTAGTAACGTGATACGATAAGATTTTAACTTTTCTTCAAAAGCTAGTTGATGATAAATTATTTTTAATATGAAAAGTATTTAATTTATAACGCGTCGATCGATAATTAATAACGCTTAATGTGTCGCGTTTTAATAAAAACAAGTTTGATAATATTTATTTACATTTTTATAATTTATATAAAAATATATTATTTTATTAAGTTTGCAAAAATAGCAAAATATACCCTTGGATTATAAACTTTTACAGGTTTAGTCCTTTATATATAAAGTATATACAATTTAAACCTTTAACTTCAAAACTTGGCAAAATAGTTCCTTATAGTTATAACTTTGAAATAATGACATTTTCAGCCCTTGTACTTAATAATTTCAAAAAGTTACAATATATACCCTTATGCATGAAAATAATTACAAAACTAGTCCAAATTTGCATGCAAGCTTATTTTAAGATTATAAAAGATATTTAAAGGTTATAGCTTATTAATATAAGCTAAAATAAGATGTTTTAACGTAACAAAAGTTTAGATTAACGATTCGTTAAGCTAAAAATCAAAACGGGTCATTTTAGGGTTTAATAATGAAAATGCTTAGGTTTTTAACTCAAATTCTTTTAAGACTTAACAAAATGATTATAATATTGTTAGATAAGCTTATTAGGATAGATTATAACAACATTTCACAAGTTTAGCTTATAGATTAAATGAAAACGTGAAATTAGGGTTTCTAGTATTCGGTTTGGATCAAAAGTGAATAGTGAGTGGATTTTAAGCTAAAAGTTTTTAACAAGAGTATATTTATGATCATATGAACATTATAAGAGTATTGAAACAGAAATGGAACTTATGGAACCTGATTTCGAGCTTAATGATTTGAAAATGGGTCGAATGAGGTGGTTTTGCTTTGTACGCCTAGAATTTATTTCGTGTGGCTTCAAGGCTTGGTTTCTTGGCTTCAAACCTGCTCTTGGAACCTCGTAGGACTTCCTTGATCAGTTCTTGGATGCCATTGATAGATAGAAAGAAAGAATGAAGGTGTGAGTTGATTGGTAAAGGCTGCGCATCTATTTATAGTGCAAGAACCCTTGGTGAACAAGTTTGGGCTAGATAGGTGTCAAGTGCAGGTGCAAGGCTTGGAGAGAAAGGTGTAGTGATGAGGATATATACTTGGTGAGTCATAGTGGCAAGGTGGATGGTTTGTGTGGTGGATTTGTAGCCGCGGTTGCCTTGGAGCCAAAGGGAGTGATGTGGCCAATCTAGCAACCAAGAAATGGATTCAAGGAGCTTGTAAGCTGCTTAGGAATGGTTTGTTTATGTGATAGAATTGTGACTAGGTTTATTGCCTGTAAATACTCACATAATCTTACCCTCTTTACACTCTTACAAACATAAACACTTAAACAATACTCCTCTTTGAGTCGGGTATAAAACGCAAGCCAGACCTTCCTGTGTCCCCCCCTACACAAGTTGTAACCACAACGCACGGGTTTACACAAGAGGGTTTGGAGTTTACATTAAGCATTTGAAACGTGGGTTATTAATTGGGTCGTGTCTCATACGTGGGTAGCTTTAATTTTGCAACACGCTCGAGAACACAAAAACTTAGGACCACTTGTAAAGTCATATTTCGAACCTATAGTAATTGTATTATTCATGTTTTTCCTTGTTATCTAGATTATACGTCACGTATGTATATACATGATGTACTAGGGTATTTCACGTATGTTAAATAAGAAACGTGCGAGTTATACGCAATACCATTACGTATAACGACTTGTGTGGTGAAAGTGTGCAAGGAAACGCGTAACCTATGGGATTATTAACAAGCAAAGGCTTTAAACCTTTTGTTTATATAAAAACTTGGACCTCGATGTATATATATACCTTATACACGATTTTAATGAAAACAACACGTAAACTTTCGTTGTGAACCATACACGATGGCTTGGGAATACGTACGCAGCATTTGTAAACACTTGCATGTAAGATACGACGTGTATATAAGCTAAATACATGACATTTTTGCCACTAGGGCCTTTTGAATAATTATGTAAGTTGCTAGGAGAAGCAATGGGCTACGATGGGCTTGTAAAATACTTAAGTGTACACGGCCCGGGCCCAACCGGCCCAACAAGCCTAACAGTGGAGCCACGGTGTAATAATAAGCTCATTAGAGCTTATTGATTGACCTAGAAATCTAGTGAACTTATATATGATATACATGCTCGAAACAAACTCTATTAGGCTTTGCACGTCAAAGCCCAACGAGCCCAATAAGTCACCCGGGGGCCATAACTTATTTATAAGCTCTATGAGATTATTGAGAGGTCATACAAACTTAGTGAAAATTATTGGACCCTAATCCAATTATGGAACTAGTCGAGCCATAATGGACTTGTTTCAGCCATTTGCGAGTAACGCGAGCCAATAAGCTCAAATAGATTTAATAAGTTAATTGGTGAACTTATATAGTTTTGATGGGCTCAATAGACTTAGGAATAACTAATGGTCCTTAATGGACCAAGCCAAACCGTTTGGAATACTATTCGGGTTCCTATTGAGCCCAATAAGCCCACATTTAAGAACAGCTTAAACAGACTCAAATGAGATTATTGAATATGGAAAATAAGTTGAAATCAATAGGGAAACCTAGGGACTTTGTAACATTCGATAAAGGTTGTTGGGCCAACGAGCCCAATAAGCTCAAAATAAGCTCATTCGAGCTTATTTATAAGCCAAAACAGTTGGCTTTGCTTATTGGAGCTTAATAAAACTTGTTGCCACTTGTTAGAACTTAAATGGACTTAAAATGCGATTTTTGCAAAGATGAGGGACTAAAGTGTAGATTACAAACTAGAAGGGTCAAAAATGTCAAAAACTGTTTCCTATAATTTCAGGGGCTGTTTTGATAACTCTGGAAACTTTAAAGAAATAAACGACTATTTGAGGAATAAGCACTAAGTATATTATTGGAAAGTTGGAGATAAATGTGTAACTTTGAACTTAATGGTTTAAAAATATAATAGTATATATTGTTTACACGTAGGGGCCGTTTTGTAATTTGGAAAAAACTAAGGGATTTTAAAAACATTTGTGATTTTTTTTAAAAACATTAGCGAAACCGTAACGAATTTATTCGGACGTATACAATAAACTTACGATTTAGTAAATATAGATATTTATTAACGATTATACATAGATGGAGCGTATGAAGTTGAATACATTCCCAAGGCCCAATCAAGTAATTTCAAAACGTAAAAATATGTGCAACACCACACACGTGTAACATTATATTAAACTACAATTTATTGTAGTTTATACTTGAGTCTTATAGCCTAACTTGTAGACTAAGAATGGTCGTATTTACTTAGGTATTTGACGTGTGATTTCATACTTGGTTATAAATTATTCATTTCCCACGAGGACTATTTACTAAAGGAGTTTATTGCCATATTTTAAATTATTTAAATGATGTACATCTTTGGGGGAGAACATGCTTTGTTTTACAAAATGGATCAAGTGTCATTTTTATACTATGATTATCGTGTTTTTCTCTTAGTAGCGATAACTCACTGAGCCCATTATCTGAACTGTCAATTACTGGATTGTGAGGTGAATTGTATAAAATAGATCTATTTTGGATACATTCCCCGTTTGGGTGAGGTGCGCTCACTGTGACGGGGCCAGACAACAAACGTATACCATGTCGGATTGGGATGTTGCGGGTTAGAACATCATTACGGGCATTTATTGGCAATTTATTGCATTTTCATACATTGTCGAGTTCAGTGTCCATGAGCTTAAAAAACGTAGTTACTTTTTTTGATGTTTGCATTTGTTGCTGTTCATACATTTAAAAATCTTGCGTCCTTGCCTATTGATTTACATAAACCTTGAATTCACCAATATTATGTTGACGTTTTAAGCATGCTTTCCCAGGTCAATAAGAATGAGTGCAGTGATCATTGGAAGTCAATAATTGAAGAGTCATATCAAAGATTTGGGGTCTTATTATATTTTGGACAATTGTTTATAAAACCGAAATTCTTAGTTATTAATGTTGAACAAATTGAAGCCATAAGCTTATTTAACATGACAAGTATTTTGTTAATCAATTGTATCTTTTCAAACGGAACTTAGTGTGTTCTCATATCTTGTGCTATTGATCTATGAAGTAACGCACTCGGATATACATTATATTCCGCTACTAGATTTGGGGGTGTTACAGATTGGTATCTAGAGCCAAGGTTATAGAGAACCAGGTCAAAAGTTTTTGTCTGGACTATAACCATTTTCAAATACTATTTTCACAAATGGGATTTGCACGGGATATACATACATTACTTGTTTGCATCTAGGATATATGCTTACATGATACACACTGTTTTAGCATTAGTAATTACTAAGTGCTTACATGATTGACATACGTATATATAAATTATATTACGTATAGTACTATAAGAGTCTTATAGATATAACATAGAGACCACTCTTATAATTAAAACTTATAGTCATATCATACCGATCTCTCTTATAAGTAATATTTATATAAGCTATTTTTGCTTTTTGCAGTCGTCTTGTATTCTGATCATTGCGGTTACCTACACTTGTCTAACGACTCTGAGCTTGGTAAAGCCTTCTGGGAGCCGATGATGAGAGGTACCTGAGGGAGCATCCACGGGTCATCGTATTAAGATACGACGGCTCCCTTATACAGCCAGTAAGCCCCACGTCACATGAATACATACAGGCTAGAGGATCACGGACACGCCAATTCTTCAGGACGAGTCAGAGCGTGAGCCTATGTTCATAACAGGCCACATGATACTGACTTCGTGCCAGAGGCCTATATTACCCTGAGTATTATACCTTTGGAGGATGAGATGAGTTTCCACCTGAGAGCAGCCAATACCCCTGGTGATTTACTACTGCTGATGTCAAACGGATATGTTACTGAGTCGGATCCCGAGGAAGATCCAGAGGAGTACGTGGATGATGAGATAGAGGATGGTCCAGTTGACTATCCTATGGATGGGGGAGATGATGATAACGGCGATTCATCTAGGGATGACGCCAATGATGAGGATGAGGATGAGGACGAAGAGGACGAGGATGAGGAGGAGGAGGAGCACTTAGCTCTGACCGACTCTGATGTTGTTGTACCTACTGATGGCTTGTTTCCCACATGAGGGAACAAGGCCTTGTTATACCCACCACCCTCTAATGACATTTACTATTGGGCTAGGATTTCCGTCCGGCCTCAGACTTCCATATCCCTTCCACCAGAGGCAAAGGTCGAGAGACTTCTGGCCATGACTACTCCATCACCATCACCACCTATCTCACTATCACCACCCTCTGCAGGAGAGCGCCTTGTTAGGTGCATGGCATCACCTGCACATTCATCACCACCACCTGTGCCATCACCATTACTACCATCATCTGGGTGTCCAACCCAAATCCAAACACTCAGGATAGCATCTACTCAGGCCCTTATTGATGCAGTTACTGTCGCATTACCATCACCTCCACTACCACCACTACCACCATCTCTATACATACCACCACCTGTTGACCGTAGGGATGATATTCCCGAGTTCGAGCAGCCACCTCACAAGAGGTTATGTTTGTCCACTCTAGGCTCCAGATACGAGATCGGGGAGAGTTCTACTGCTAGACCTACCAGAGGTCAGGGGATAGATTATGGGTTTGTCAGCGTAGTAGATGCTAAAGAGAGTCGACAGGGGATTAGAGATGTTGGGTACGGCATTAGGGATACTTGGGTAGATCCGACAGAGGCAGTTCCTGAGTAGAACTATGACCGTGGAAGAGGTTCAATACTAGGGTCAAGAGCTTGTGAGCTCCTATGAGCATGATACACGGACTTGTATGATAATAGAGGATGCTCAGGATAGTAGATTCATATATACAAGAGTGATTGGGACTGCAGCGGGTCGACTGTAATTATAGGGATAGGATGATCTCTAGGGAGGACAGTATGGATGGTGAAGGTGGAGGCCTAGGCTTCCGTGAGGCTTGGGCCACTCGTATAGGATTGAGTCAGGGACCATCAGGAGCTTCAGATCCACCGATGATCATGTGTATGCCACGAGACCATCTACAGGACATCAGACACGCTACAGTTGCGGGTACTCTCTTTCAGACACAACATCAGGTACTGAGACTCGTTTAGATGTAGAAGGGGGTTGATGATTCATCCAGAAATAACCAGGTCACCAACAACAACCTTTAAGAGGGCAGCATGTCATCAAGGTTACCATATGGGGAAGGCAAAAAGAAGTCGTACTGGGGATCTTTGCCTAAGTGCAACAAGTGCCATTCTCATCACAATGGCCGTGCACCCAGACGTACACAAGTGCAACAAGTAGGGCACTTTCCGGCCGATTGCAAGAGTATTGACAACACATATATTGCTATACTCAGAAGGAGTGGGGCAGGGTCCCAAGGGGAAATATTGTTTTGGGGATGTGGGCACTAGGGCATTTCAAGAGAGATTGCCCTAAGTTGAAGAATAAGGATGGAGGGAATGGGAATGCACAAGGCTGGGTTTATGCAGTTGGGAATGCAGAGAAGAGAGGGAATGCATCGGGAAACCCGGATTCCAATGTTGTTACGGGTACGTTCCTCTTAAACAACCACTATGCATCTATCTTATTCGACACTGGTGCCGATAGAAGTTTTATATCTACTGCATTTAGTTCCCTGATTGACATCGTCCCAACTCCATTAGATAATAGTTATGATGTCGAATTAGCTGATGGGAAAATAGTCGGGATAGACACTATTATACGAGGTTGCACTTTAAATTTCTTAGACCACCCGTTCCACATAGATCTAATGCCCGTAGAACTGGGTAGTTTTGACGTCATTATCGGTATGGACTGGTTAAGAAGATGTCACGCCGTGATCGTGTGCGATGAAAAACTTGTTCAAGTTCCCTATGGGAATGAAACTTTGACTTTTTGTGGCAACGAAAGTAGCAACGAGAGAGAATCTCGGTTGGCAGTTATCTCATATTCAAAAGCTCAAGAGTACATGGCAAAAGGATGCCAGGTCTTTTTGGCGCAGATATCCGCCAAGAAAGAGGAGGACAAGTCAGAAGGAAAACAAATTAAGGACGTACCAATCGTCCGAGACTTTCCTGAAGTGTTTCCCGAGGACTTGCCAGGTCTTCCTCCGGCTCGACCAGTAGAATTTCAGATCGATCTGATTCCAAGAGCCGCGCCCGTAGCTCAAGCACCATATCGATTGGCTCTATCCGAAATGAAGGAATTATCGGAGCAACTACAAGAGCTTTCCGATAAAGAATTCATTAGACCTAGTTCCTCACCTTGGGGAGCCCCGGTCTTGTTTGTCAAAAAGAAGGATGAGTCATTCAGGATGTGCATTGACTACCGGGATTAAAGAATCTAACAGTGAAGAATCGTTATCCACTCTCGAGGATTGACGATCTATTTGATCAACTCTAAGGATCCAACATTTATTCAAAGATACATCTGAGATCGGGATATCACCAGCTTAGAGTACGAGAGCAAGATATTCCAAAGATAGCATTCCGAACTTGGTACGGTCATTACGAGTTCCAGGTTATGCCATTCGGACTGACAAACGCACATGTGGTATTCATGGACCTCATGAACCGAGTATGCAAGCCTTACTTAGATAAGTTCATAATTATCTTCATCGATGACATACTTATTTATTCAAAGGACAAGAGAGAGCATGAAGAACACCTTAAGGCCATTTTGGAATTGCTTAAGAAGGAGAAGTTGTATGCCAAGTTTTCAAAATGTGACTTTTGGATTTCGAAGGTACAATTTATCGGGTATGTCATTGATAGCAGAGGCATATACGTGGATCCAGCCAAGATAGAATCTATCAAAGATTGGGCGACTCCTAAGACACCTATGGAGATCCGCCAATTTTTAGGTCTTGCTGGTTACTATCGAAGGTTCATCGAAGGATTTTCGAAGATTGCTAAATCAATGACAAAGCTTACACAGAAAGGAATCAAGTTTGACTGGGGTGAAAAGGTAGAGAACGCATTTCAGTTGATAAAGCAGAAGTTGTGCAGTGCGCCAATTCTGGCTTTACCTGAAGGAAGCGAAGACTTTGTGGTCTATTGTGATGCGTCACACAAAGGTTTAGGTGTTGTATTGATGTAGAGAGAGAAGGTGATTGCCTATGCTTCTCGACAACTAAAAGTTCACGAGAAGAACTACACCACTCATGATTTAGAACTTGGATCGGTAGGTAGTGTTTGATCTAAAGATATTGAAGACTTTACCTGTACGGAAACGAAATGCATCGTGTTCAACGCCATAAATGACTGCCAACACATTATCGATCAAAAGGAGCTTATCTGGCAAAACCATTGGCTAGGAATTGTTGAGTGATTTCGATTATGTCATTCGTTATCACCCGGGGAGGCAACATAGTGGCCGAGCATTGAGCCGTAAGGTAACGGCTTGAGCCATTGCGGGTCGAGCCTTGGTATGGACTTTGGATTGGAATCTTTTTTTTTTTATTCCTAAAGAATACTAGAGCTCAATTCGAGGCATTGAAACCTTTGAATCTTAAGAATGAAGATGTAGGCGGTATGATCAGGAAGGATGTACCCAAGGAGAAATTGGAACCACGCGTCGATGGAACTTTATGCTTAAACGGCAGGAGTTGGTTACCTTGCTATGGCGACTTAAGATCCGTAATTATGCATGAATCCCACAAGTCGAAGTATTCTATCCATCCCGGTTCCGAAAAGATGTACCAAGACATGAAGAAGCTATATTGGTGGCCAAACATGAAGGCTGACATTGCCACCTATGTTAGCAAGTGCTTGACATGTGCGAGGGTCAAGGCCGAACACCAAAGGCCATCGGGATTGTTAGTACAACCAGCAATACCCGAGTGGAAGTGGGATAATATCATGATGGATTTTATCACCAAGCTTCCTAAGTCGTCACAAGGTTTTGACACCATCTGGGTGATTATGGATCGACTTACAAAATCTGCTCACTTCTTGCCAATAAGGGAGAATGATCCATTAGACAAGTTGGCAAGGTTGTACCTGAACAGGATAGTAGCAAGACACGGAATACCTGTTTCAATCATCTGTGATCGTGATGGGAGATTCACATCAAATTTCTGGAGATCATTTCAGAAAGCTTTGGGTACAGATATAAGTATGAGCACTGCATATCATCCAGAAACTGACGGCCAGAGCGAGAGAACTATCCAAACTCTCGAGGACATGCTACGTGCTTGCGTGATCGATTTTGGCAAGGGATGGGTTAAGCATTTGCCACTAGCCGAGTTTTCATATAACAACAGTTATCACGCTAGCGGGGGGGCTTAAAGGCCCGCTACCTTATGAGGCAATGTATGGTCGAATGCTTGATCGCTGGTTAATGTGACTGGGCTAAAGTTGGAGAAGGCCCAAACTGACTGGTCGAATTGATTCAAGAAACAAAAAAAGATTACATCCTGATCATGCAGAGGATGCAAGCTGCTCAGGATCGACAAAAAGAAGCTGCGCTGATCGAAAGCAAAAAGCCGATGGAGTTCGAAGTTGGGGATAGGGTTATGCTCAAGGTCTCACCTTGGAAAGGGGTTGTACGATTCGGTAAGCGGGGCAAGCTGAATCCAAGATACGTCAGACCTTTCAGGGTGTTAGCCAAAGTTGGGAAAGTTGCCTACAAGCTGGAACTTCCCCAAGAGTTGAGCAGAGTTCATCATACTTTCCATGTGTCTAATCTAAAGAAATGTTACGCTGACGAACCATTAGTCATGCCGTTAGAAGGAATTCACGTTGACGATAAGCTCCAGTTTGTGGAGGAGCCCGTTGAAATCATGGAACGGGAGATCAAACGATTGAAGCAAAGCCGGATACCATTGGTAGTTTGCTGGAACTCTAAGGAGGTCTGAGTTTACTTGGGATCGCGAGGATTTTTCAAACAGAAATACCCAACAACTCTTCAGAAAACCAAGCTTCGTTCATCCCATACAAGGTCTTAAGCTTTGAGGAAAAGCTCTTTTAACGGGAGGAGACGTAACTTTTTTCATTTCAGGTCATTTTTCGACTCTAAGATTCGTCAATATTTATTTTGGTCAGTTACTGGGTTTCTTTTAAAGTTGACTTTTAAGACTAAATCGCGTAGACTAGAAAAATTAATCATTTCATGTAAAACGATCATCAAATAAATTTAGGTTTAGCCTCAATCAGTAATAAATATTTATTAAGATAAAATAATTAATAAACTTTGCGTATTTTATTTTTGTTGGTCAGTAAAAGGTTTACGTTTCGCAATAAAATTCAATTTGGTACACCCGAAAGTTTCTAGAATTACTAGGACTCATAACCAAATACCCATCATTTAAATACCTTAAACACAAATTTGATAAATGCATGTGTTTACAAACCATTAGGGCCGTTTTTGAGATTAAAAACCACAAACCATTCGTCCTTGGTGATTTGCTAGCTACAAAATAATCTTATCCAGCAAAATTGATAGTTACATCCTTGGTTTAATTAATACTTTGTCCTAAAGGTTTCCTACTAGCCAATTACCTAAAGGTTAATAAACCCATTTTTCTTCCTTGTTTGCCTTTGTGTCGTGGCTAGCTATGATCTAAACACAAAATTCTTAAGATTTCAGTATCTAGCAAATCTTGTACAACATTTGAGTAATTAAAACTTGTACTTAAGTGGTTTATCAAGAAACCATGGGAGATTAACTAGGAACCCTCTAAACCGCCCCCATATGGTTCGTTTCTAGCTAAGTGAGGACCAAGAGGGACTAACTAGCTAATGTGCCTATAAATACATACTTACAAGTTCACTTAATACATTTTCTAAAACTTCCAAACTCTTTCTCAAAGCTAAACTCTCTACATTACTCTTTATTTCATTCGGCTCATAATAACCGAACCATATACGAACCCACATTTGCTTCTAAGGATTCAAGATACATTTAAGATCGAGTATAAGGATATCAAGAGGAATCACGAGCTAAGAAATTAGGTATACAAGCTTTGAAGCTTGAGTATTATACACGTTTGGGTGTATACATCTCGTGTGTACTTCATAATCCACAACCAAGGACTAGGACCTTTGTAAGTCTCGAAATATAACCATTCGTGTCATATTTTCATTCGTCATTTTCTTGTCTAGTTGATATGTCACGTAAATTTCGATTGGAAAACATACGTGAGCGTGAATGATAGCAGTTTTATATACCCAAAAAATATATATAAAATAAAATACTTCAAAGAGCAATTAAGAAAATTCCCTAAGGAAAATTCACTCTCAAAAATATATATAATATAATATATAATACGTATATTTAACCGGGTAAATATGATCACCCGGGTCGTTTCCCCAACGACTAGTGAAATTGAAACCTCGTTTAAGCTTGGATTCTGATTTGAATGAAGCAAAGATATTTTTGATAATCTATATCTACTAAATAAAAAGCAACAATTAAAATTGAACAATTAAAGGCAATTAAACAATTAAACAAATACGGGAAACAAATAAAACACGACGATTAAGCAAATAGACTAGAATTAAACCCTAAGATTGCAAACTAATTTTCTACACCTAAATTAGGATAAAAGAAAATTTTAAGAAAAATAAAAATATTTTTTAGATTATTTTTGAATTTTTTATCAATTAAAAACTATTTAATACTAATTAAATCCTAAAAATAAAAAAAATAGAAAATAATTGAAATTATATTTTTCCTAAGTAAAATAAGTAAAAAGAAAATTTTAGAAAAAGGAATTACTATTTTTGGCTTTTTAGATTAAAAGATATGATTTTTCTAAAATTTAAACTAATTAAAAACTATAAAAATAATAAAACTATTAAAAATAAAATCCTAAAAATTTTATAAAAATTACACTAAATAAAGAAAAAGTGCAGAAATTTATAAAAATTAAAAGCCCTAATTTTTACTTTTTATTAAACTTTAATTGAACTTATTAAAAACTATACCCTAATTACTATTTAAAAACATAATTAAACTAATTAATACTTAACTAAGGACTAATGGTGCAAAGAGAAAAGAACTAACTGAGAAACTAACTAGCTAACGGAGGGGTTAACAATGAAAATTAAAAGTTACACTACCTACCCTGAGAGCCAACCCGATTACACCCTAAGTCCATTAAGCATTTGAATTTTAAAAAGCTTAAAATGAAAAACTTAAAGAAGCAAAGTTGTAGAAAAAGCTAGAGAGAACAACTTTAACAAAAGCACTATGGTCTGAAACCCACTAATAAGCTCTATAAGAGCTTATCAATAAGCTGATTACAGAAACAAGTGGTTTTCTCAAGGTTTGACTAATTAAGCTATAAAAAACTCAAAATAAGCTCAAAATGAAAAAGGAAAGATGTTCTAATTAGCTTATAACTTGCTTAAGCTAATTCAGAAAAGAAAATAGAGCTAGGAACTCTTTTAAGCTACTGAAAATGATCATGAAACAAGCTAACTCAGAGATTAAGCCAAATAGTACAAAAACCAATTAAGCATAAAAGCTCAATAAGCAATTCTAGACTAAGAGCTTTTACTGCCTTAAACTCACTCAATTGAGTGAGTTAAACCAATTTTAAGCACACACAAGCTAGAGGGAACCTAGAATAAGAATAAGCAATCCTAACTTTGAACTAAAAGTACCCTGGTGCTGGAATGACAAATTAGGCCATAACTTTTTATATTTTGAAAATCTAACTCTAAAATCTCTTTGCCTAATGATTAATTAAGAAATCTAAGCTGACTCAAAAGGTTTGCACAAAAAACTTTTGACTTTTGATAGTCAAAGTGGCTTATGCCAAACACCCCTTTACCATTTTGACAGAAATGATTTAAAGCTTAAATTGCAAATCTAATTAATAAGTACTAAATACCAGATAAAAACTAACTTATAACTAACTTATTAAGCATAAACTAACAACTGGATTTAGCTAAAACTTAAGATCTAAGATTATACTAAATTTTTGGTGTTTTTATGGTTTTATGACAAGTGATATATAAAACTAAGATCTAGACTAAGAGAAGCAAATACAGATAAACTATTATGATTATTAAGCTAGATAAAACACAAATAAGCACTAATAAGCAAATTAAATAAGCAAATAAGCAGATCTAAGTTTAGAAAGCAATAAAACTAATATTTAAAGCAAGAAATTAAAGGAAAACTTACAAGGCCTCTAGCTAAACAAGAGGAACCAAATATGGCAGCTACAAGCTCCCTAGCTTATTAATAAGCTAGGGTATAAGTCCTTGGGGATCCTTCCCTTTTAGATCCCCCTTCCATTAGCTTAAATCCATTATGTAAAGGTTAATAAGACTTTTAAGCTAATTTTACAGGTTTAAAGAATGATTAAGGTGAGTTGAGCTCCATCAAGAGCTTAGAGACTTTTGAGAGCTGAAAAGAGCTTGTTAAAGCTTATTGAGACAGATTGAGCTTTTTGAGTAAAAGGCTTTGAGAGAATTTGAAAGGTAAACGTAGGATTTATTTAACCAAAAACATTCATTTCATTATATAAAAGAAGATTACATAAGACAAATTACAATAAGCAATATTTAAGCTATCCTAAATTATTAAAAACTAGAAAAAGGAAAAATAAGGTAAAAAAAAGGTATTAGTGTGTGTGTGTGAGCTGAGGCCTTTTTATAGGCTGCCAAAGAAGCTTCTAGGACTCATGAATCCATCTCCTAGCCTTCAATCCGCACCCTTGATTCTTCTAATCATTGCCAAGTGATTTTGAGCCGTTTGATCAATTTGTGGACACTTGAGGATTGCCAAGCTGTCATTCTTTGATTGTGACAGCTTGTGCTTCTTTTGTGAGTAGATTAGCACAAAAACCCATCACTATGTGTGCTTTCACATTTGCTAACATGGCCTAGAGCTTGAGTGAGGCTAAGTAATCCCTTGATAAAGACTGATTTGACCTTTCATTTGTGTTAAGAAGCTCTTGAATTGACTAACGCACCCTTTGATTTGGAT